>RSEE01000106.1:0-214185 GCA_003971905.1 Moniliella sp. 'wahieum' | reverse complement strand
CACACCCTCGGTGGTAAACAGGACATCCTCCTCCTCTCCCGACGGGACAAACTCCTCGTCATCTTGGTTCAGCTGGGCAAGAATAGCATCTCACTCAGCGCTTCCTCGAAGAGTGGGAGGCAAGTACGGGCGAATGCCGAGACAACAAGGTAGGTGTCCGGGGAGAGAGGAGTAAGCATGGGCGTCATCGTATTCTCCCTCCCGACGGGCAGGGGCACGGGCGTAGGTTTGGGCTTGATCGTGTCGTTGCGAGAGAGGGAGGAGGGGTCGAGGAGCGCGGATCGTCGTTCTCACCTCGTTCTCGTCCTCGCCCTCTCCTTCGCCGCTGGTCGTGCTCTGTCAGGGACCCTTCGGGCTTGAAGTTAGGTTCGGTCAGCTCCAACCGGATCGGGCGAGGGCAGGCGCGCATGGCCATGGCTCCAATCGGGCGAAGAAGAGCCACGGAGAAAAGTGGCAATGGTGTTATCGGAGATGGACTGGGTACGAGGATCGTGTCGCCCAGCACGGTGATACGCCATGAACTCGGTCGACTCACCGGCGAGAAGCAGACATGGTCCTCAAGCCAGGTGTGCCATGGGAGGTGTATCCAGTGGGGCTCGCCGGCTGGTCAAGCGGTCCGAAGCACGCGACGAGGCGGACAAGATACTGTCTCTCCGATGAGGCCGGCCATCGTCGTCGCGCGAAGGGTTCGGAGCTGAAAGTGGACGAGCTCTCGGCGCGTACGTGGCGGCGGGAAACGTGCGGGCTCATACTCGGACTGCCATTCCGAGACTCTTGGGACGGCAAACGGGCACGTGGCCTGGGGGGGAGTGTGACCGCGATTGGACGATGCAGAGAGGGAAGAGGCACCAGAAAGCATCAGTGGCTTGGGAGGAACTCGCGAAGGGGTCGGCACCGAACTATGCTTTCGTCGCACGGCAGCAAACATGCCTTCAATACTGGATGCCACGCTGGCAGCCGAGGTACCCGACGCAGCCGACGTGTCACCACTCTGATTCCAGAGTGTTCGACCCGAGCCGCGGAGAGAGATGCGGAGAGTGACGGGGAAGACCATTGGTCCACCAACAACAGTGACTTTCTCGTACTTTGGCGGGGACTGTCGTCCGACGAGTGGACGGAGAAGGCAGGCGAGCCTAGGACACTGCGCGGACTGCGGTTCGTTTCCAACTCACTGGCTTGGTGGATCGGTTTAATGTCCCGTTGCGCGAGACTGTGTACAGGTCACTGGTCCCGGACGTGTCGGCATCTTCGGTGGCCGAGGTTGGCGCCGCTGCAGTGGCTTGGTTCCAGGACTTGAGCGCCTTGGCTGCCCAGACAGAACCTTTCCGCGATAAGTTGTTGACAGTGTCATTGGAAGAGATCTGGGTGGCATAACGGGACAGACACTGCTCCCGCTCGCCAGAGAAGAGAAACTAGAGTCCCCGTTTGAGCCTGGGCTACCTGAAGGAGAGGGATTTTGAAGCCAAGACTTGGCGGCGGGGAGAGGGAGAGAGGCCGAAAGCCAAGAAGAGAAGTACGAGGTCCTTTTGCGGGGGTGCGGGGCGGTCGGGTGGCCTGGGACGCGGCGCATCACCAGTAAGTGAGGACGTGATCCGACGTTGGCGGTAGTTGAGGGCAAGTGACACCACCTCGATCATGTCGGTCCGCCGGGATAGTTGAGCAAGAGCATCATGCCCGACGATACGGGTCCTGATTGCGACCATCGTCCCCTTCTTTTGGTCGGGCGGCATCAAGAGTTGGTCGCGAATGGTCACGATCATGGCGCAACTAACGTCGATCAACAAGTCAATCTTGGATGTTGATTCTACGCTTCAAGTCGGGGTTTCGCGCCCAGTCTCGGCCAAAAATGCAGTCCCATACCAGCGCCCCGCCCGCGGCTGCATCTCGGTACTGAGAAGTGAAACAAACCAGCGGAACGAGTAGAGAGGTAGACGGGGATCGAGCGATAACGAAGAAAGTAGATCCCATACCTCGCGGTCGAGCCATTGGAGCCGAATACTGAATTGCTTGAGTGCGCCTGATATCCCCTCGTTCTCCTTGGATGACACGGTGGCAGGCTGGGCGCGTGTGTGCTAATGTGCAGCCCGGCCGCGCTGTGGTCAATCCATCAAAGTCAAACAATCCCGCACCTCGCTCATCAAGGGAGAGAAGCACCAAAACGCATCGGCCTCCACAGGGTCCTCCAGCTCGAGCTGAGCCAGCCCGTCAGGCGCATCTGGCCCCGTACTGTCTTGCCCGAAAACGTAGAGAAACACAGCGGCGGCATCGTGCATTCCCTGGGTGGTGCGTATGGGTCAGCAACGCGCGGGGGGGGGGGAGAGGCAAAAAGAGCGAGGCAGGGAGGGGAGGGACGTACTTGAATGTACCCGATGGACGGGTTGAGAAGGGAAAAGATATAGAGGATGCGCAAAAGAGAATGCCAGCGCACATCGCCAAACCGCATGCTGTCCATCTGCTCCGCAGAGACCGGCTCGCCCGTGGTGGACGGCTCGGAATAGCTGTCGAGAAAGGACGGGTGGATCTTGCCGAGGCGCCGGAGCAGCATCCAGCGCGAGGTGATGCGGGGCACCGGGGGGGGTGGCACTCGGCGTCGGGCACGGGAGACGGGGGTTGGATGCGGAGGCGGGGATGGGTCGTGGCAGAGGGTGCCGCCGCGGGTGGAGAGGGTGCTGTTGATGTCGTTGAAGACCGAGTCGAGGAGGACATCGCGCTCGGACAGAGTGCCGGGCACGCTGTAGGAGGGCGGGGCGTGGGGGGCGCCGTCGGCGAGCGGGAGAAAGTCGCGGACGAATTGCTGGGCAGCCGTCGCAGTCAGCAGCAGCAGCAGCGCGCACACAGGCGGAGGAGCACGCACATAGTACTCGGCGCGGCGGCGCGCGAGGTGGGTGGGCCACTGGGTCTTCTGCGGGGGGAGGTAGCTGAGCAGCGCCTGCCACGCGAGTATGCGCGTCCACGCCGGGCGCGCGGCGGCGGGCGGCTGGAGGCAGAGGTGGCGGAGCGCATGCGCATCCAGCACGGCGGGCGTGCGCACAGACGCCGCGGGCGGGCTGAGGAGCGCGACGAGCGTCGCGCGTGGTGGTCTGCCGACGCGGCCATGGCGGTGGGGCAGCCCAGCAGCCCCGCCGAGCAGAGGCTGCGAACGCTCGACGAGCGGCAGGCGTGCGATGCATCCGCCCCGTTCCGCCCTCGCGCCCCACCCGGCCAACGCTACGCACGTCTTCCAATTAGCACCCTCTGTTTACCCGCTGCCCTGTCGATTCTACTGCCATCTATATCACCTGCCTGTCCAGAACCCCATGGTACATCGCCTTCAAGCTCCATTAACGGGGCCACCGCCACGCCACGCCCCCCGCCTACATCTTGCCCAGCCGCGGCTCATTCTCCGCCACACCCTCCGCCAGCGGCGAGCCCGCCTTGCTGTCCGTGCTGGGCGTCTGCACATCATCCCCACTCGTCTTCCCCTTGTCCTCCCAGCCCTCGCCCTCGCCCTCGCCCGCACCCGCCACGCCGGCCGCCGCCCGCGCGGCGCGGCGCTCGGCCCGCATCTGCTGGAACGCCTTGCGACGGCGCGACTCCCACACCTTGATCTCTTTGCCCTTGTAGGTAAACACCAGCCCCATGCGCCCCTCGGCCCACATCCGGTAGTTGAGATACGCTGCTACCACGGCCCAGAAGAGCGCGTAGGCAATCGTCGCGCCGTAGCTCCACGAGTTGTTCTGTCCCAAAGAGGGTTAGCACTCTGCCATCTTTCTCCCCAGCAACCAAGGGCCAGCACAATATTTTTTCCGCTCCAGCAACCAAGGGGAAAGATCAGATTAGGACGTACCCAGCCAAAGAGCGAGTTGAGGATACTCCAGCCCGTTCCACCTCCCTTGTCCTCCGGGTTGCCCGTGTCGAAATGGACAAACACGTCCCACGGCGCGTAGGACCCAGGGCCCGAGCCCGACTCGGCCGCCGAGTCGCCCACCAACTGAACATACTTGTAAAACTGGAGGTAATACACTGAGCGCGAAAACATGCCCGCCGCAATGATCAGCAATGCGCATGTCGAAAACAAGAGGAAGACCTTGACCCGCTTGGCCCATGCGCCACCGCGCCAAATCAAAATCCCGATCCCAAACCCGATCAGTAAGCCCACAATGGCAGGGAAGGGGATCGAGCTAGCGGGCAACCCAAGCGAGACACCTCCAATGAACACCACTCCTTCCAGTCCTTCCCGAAGCGTGGTGATCAACGGAATGGTAAACATAACCCACTCGGGCTTGCTCCGCATCGTGGCCAGCCTGTTTTCCTTCTTGTTGGACGAAGACTTGGCGGGAGGGAGCAAGCCGAAGAATCGACGGCGAGGTGGCAGTTCTTGACCAGGAAGCGCGACCGCGTCCCCGTGTTGAATCGCTTTGGCCGCCTCCTTGCGCTTTTGTTTCTCGGTGGCCTCCTCAAACGCCTTCTTCAGCTTGACGCTCCACTTGGCCTTGGACCGATCGGCACGTAAGATGGCCATGCTCATGGGAAGAATGAGAACAACGGCAATCAAGTTGAAGATGCCCTCCCACAGTTCCTCGGTTTGCCGTACAAGTCATTGACTTGGGTGTAAAACACAGCCAAGAAGGCAGCGCCAATGCAAAACGCAATCATCAGCCCGATAAACGCGCCGAGAAAGATGGCTTTGCGCAATTGCTTGATGAGCACCTTGCGTTCCAGCTCGACATGCTCTTTGGTTTCTGGTTTTCCGTCAAGTCCTCCGGCGGCAGTGGGGCATTGGGGTCACGCCCTTCTTGCGGGAGAGGGAATCGCAGATCGTCCTTGACCAAGGACTCGACCGACGCGAGCAGGATTCCAATCACCAGCGACGCCTCCATCGCCTCACGCCAGGCGATGAAGAGAATGGAAGGCGCAAACACCTTGTTGCCCGTATTGCCAATGAGTGGCGCAGACATGGTGGCGACTGCTACGACTCCAGGTGGTGGTAGAGAGGGGAGAAGGATGAGGGGTATCTTTATGTGTGGTAACTTTGACAAGTTGCAAGGATACCTAGAAGGGATGATCGATGATCGATGAAGCTTGAAGGGAAGCAAGGGGACCGACACGGCGAGAGAGAGAGCTAGTTGACGTGCTGACGAAGGACAGGGTGTGTGAGATACCGGGTCCAGGCACACGGAGTTGGGATTGCTGTTGTGCAGAATGTCGATGGATACCAAGCACAGGAGGAGAGAGGCCGCTAGAACACTGTTCTTGCGGCTTGCTCCTGAAAGAAGCGAGAGTGGCGGTATGTTGGTCGACGGACAGAGGATGTCGCTCCAGCCCATATGTCACTATGTCACTTGCTCCCTACCATCTGGGGCAGATGTAAGGACGAGGTGCCGAGTCAGCTTATTGAGGTTTCGCACACGCACTGGCACGCCTACCCATCAATCAGATTGGCCATCCTGCCTCCCCCACATCTCTTCATCTCATCTTCTCATCGATCACCGATCATCCTCACCTCCGAACTGAACGAGCCGGCGGGCTAAGCCAAGTGACTAGTGAACTATGCTGGTGAGCCAGGGACCCTACTCAAGAAAGCTCTCATCCGCTCGTCGGGACCCGCGGTTGAGATCGACCTTGCTGATGCTCCAGATAGCCATACCGCCTTCCGCCTTCCATATGCGCGCATCACACACATCAGTCCCAGAGGGTCATGGATTTTTTTCCTTCGGGTAGCTATGTGCAAAAAACAACTCTTCCTCGTCCCCTCGCTAGACACGCTAGTCCAGCTAGTCCATATACAGTCAACACACTCCTGCTGTTGCCTTGGCCGCTTCCAGTCTCTTGCATCGTGTCTCTGCGCTCGACATGGCCATGGAAGTTTTTTGCTGCCTAGACCAAATTTCGTCTGGGCCCGCCTTGGGTGGGGTCTCTTGGCCCTCCGTCCGGCTCCGCCACAAGGGGTTGCCCAAGAGCGGCGGTGTGGCCATCCCCATCCCTACTGCGCGGGTGCAAACAGTGTGTGCTTCAACCTTATTGGTCTTCAAGCTTCGCGCTTCAAGAGCTTCAAGGTTCAGTAATCATTAACTTTGCTCGTTTAATTCGTCCTCACTGTATGAGCCCCACCCCATGCCGCGCTCCTCGGAAAAAAAAATGCCCAGATGTGCATTGATTAAAATGCGCATGCATCACACATCACACCAATCACACGGCTGCCAAGCCAAAGGGGCGGGGTGCGTGTCCATTTATCAGATCTGCTATCGCTTCATCGATCCTTCATCGATCATCACTCGCACTCGCCCACCGCGAGCCCATGGCAGCTGGTCTCTGTGATTGGCTTCGTTTGCTGCTCGTCAAGTGCTGTTCTCGACCAGCACCGCGCCACTCTCCTTCCGCTGGCACCCGTGCTGCCCCATTCGGATGCGCCATCAGATCTCGATGTGCTATGGTCGATGATCGATGTGCCTCCGATTAACGCACTCGATTGCGAATGCGAAGCGCCCCAAGAGAAAGAGAGGAGACGAGACGGTCCCAGAGCCTCTTTTCGAGCGTCCGAAAAGCGGTTTGTGAGTGCACCAAGTGCACTTGTGCACAAGCGCAGCGGCGGTATTTTGTTTTCAGGCGCTGTTCCTTGGTGTGAACAAGGGTCGCTCGGGTGCTACTGGTGTTCATGTTATGCAACCACAACGGAGGGTGCGGGGAAGACACGGAAAGTCGCGGAAGAGGAAGAGCGCTGGGAATCCCCAATTGCGCTGTTCCTGGGGTGTGTTTGATCCAATACGGTCACATGTGGCAAGGCCCAAGGGCGACAAAGAAGAACAGCGCAGAGGCCCCCATGCCATACTACCGCACGGGTGTTCTCCCCAGCCTCAAGAAAACGACAGATGGGTAAGTGTCAGAATATGGACCGCTTTCTTGATCCGATCGTTGCTTTGTCCATAACCCATAGTGGGACCGCGGGAACCCCGGTCCACACCAGCCGCCCGACAGTCGAATCATTTGACACTTGTTCTACCGCCAAATGATCGCAACTCTTTGCATCGTACTCAGTTGAGTACTCACTACTCCGGGGCCATGCACACGACATGTGACAGGCTCCGGTGCCTGAACCTGAACCAGGCACGGGATTTGTGCCCAGGTGCGTTGATCTTGTTCGGATGCACGCTGATCAATGATTCATGAATTAAGTTAAGGTGCGACGACGACAGCAGCTGTCAGTATTTTGTCTGCAGGCCAGTAAAAGTATAACTCTACGTCTCCTCGCAAGGATCTGTCTTTTCTTCTCCTCTCCCTCACCTGCTCTCACCCCTTCACCCTTCCCCCTCCCGGTACGTTTTGTTCGCAGAATGGACCGCCTTCTCCTGAGCACCGCCGCGGCGCTCGTCGCTGTGTCCGGTGCATCCGGCGCGTTCGTCGACCAGTACTGGAGCATGGACTGGGTCCCGAACCAGGACCCCGCGGCGCTCGGCAAGCCCCGTTCGGCGGTCGGGTACAACAATACCTGGCCTCCGCCTGTGGTCAATGTCAATTCTACCGACCGACTCCACATGACCATGTACAACAACCTCGGTCAAGGTGGTTCGTTGCACAGCCATGGGATCTTTTTTAACAACACAGCCTACTACGACGGTACCACCCCGGTCACCCAATGTCCCATCCCGCACGGGGGCAATTTGACGTACGAAGTGCTCAATTCCGAGGGCCGCGCCCAACTCGACTCAAAATGTGGGAACGTACTGGATGCATTCGCATACCGAAGGTGCCTACACCGATGGCATGCGTGCCCCGCTTATCATCCATCCCGCCGAGGGCAGCGCCCACCAGTACGATGACGATTACACCATTATCTTTAGCGACTGGTACACGCGCTACAATGCCGATCTGCTCCACAATGAGTTTTTGAACAAGAAGAACCCGACGGGAGCCGAGCCGGAGCCAGACCGGTGCTTGAGTACGTTTCTTTTCTTTGACCTTTCGTATGGGAGGAGGCGCGGGGCGCCTTACGTTTTGAACTGGATACGGTAGTGGGTCGGAGCTGACACTGACTTTCGCATCGGGAATAGTGTACGCCGCTCGCACGCGGCAAGACGGACCGGTCAATCCTCCGTACCTACCTGGGTTTAACGAGAATGTGACCATCCCATTTGAACCGGGCAAGACCTACCGTCTGCGGTTTACCAATGAGGGTGTCTTTGCCATGGCCAACCTCTGGATCGACGGGCACAATATGAGCATCATTGAGCTCGATGGGGTGGAGACCGAGCCCTATCCGACGGACGTTGTGCCTCTTGCCACAGCCCAACGGGTCAGCGTCTCGTCACCGCGCGCAACGATACGTCCCACGACTGGCGGCTCAACTCGTACCAAAACACAGCCATGTACGATGTGATTCCGCCCGCGTTGCGGTTGTGGGAGTACATTCGAATTGGGTACGCTGCGGAACCGCAAGAACTTGGCCCCACCACGCAAAAGTCCGACTTTCCCTTTTTCAACGAGATGGACCTACGTCCGGTCGAGGTCAAGCCCATTCTTTCCCCCGATTCCAAGGCGCTCGTTCCCTTTAACTTCAACACCTTCCGCAGCAACAAGAATTATGCGACCGTCATGGAGAACCAAACTACGTTTATTTCCCCTCAGACCCCTCCTTGTTCACCGCGATGACCATGGGGGCCGATGCGCGGAATATGGACGTGTATGGCCCGGCAGGCGGCAATGCGTTCCTAGGCGACTGGCTCACCACAGTGGAGATTACGATTCAAAACATGGACACGGGCGAACACCCGTTCCATCTGCACGGGTTCCTGTTCCAGGTTGTGCAAAAAGTACTAGACTACACCAATGCCCCGCCTGTCAATGAGTCCCAGCCGAACCCGATTCGGAGAGACACAGTATCCGTCCCGGCGGGGGGGCAGGTGGTGTTGCGTGTGTTTATTGATGCTCCGGGGGTCTGGTTTTTGCACTGTCACATTCAATGGCATCTTCAGGTACGTTGTGTCTCTACTATACCGCTTTTTCCCCCGACTGTTGGATTTTCCCTCGACGTGATGCGCAAAGTGTATCGGTTTGGCCTAACTTGTTTGTTTGTTGACGTACCATGCAGAGCGGGTTGGCTGCGTTGCTGGTCGCTGCCCCCGAACGAATCCAAAGTGAAATCCACTTGCCCGACGGGATGAAGGAGCACTGTGCTGCGATGAACTTGCCGAGCGAAGGGAATGCGGGCGGACTGTACTCGCTCACCAACTTTGGCACGTTGCCTAAACAACCCGAAATGTTCCCGGTAGGCTGGACGGGTAAGGCGACGGGCGCGTTTATTGGGTGCTTGATCAGTGCCCTGTTGGGTCTCGGGAGCATCATTATTTATGGTTCCGGAGAGGCGGATCCGGACGAGGAGTATATCCTTAAGACCAAGTGGTACAAGTCCCTTTGGAACAAGGCCCGGAGCAGCAACGCGTAGTAACGGCGCATACAGTAACTTAATATTATATGCACACAATGTGCTTTTGTGGGATACCACACACACATATCTTCGTCTCGGCAAGTGGACGGGGTGGTTTGTTGATTGGATTTGACGACCCCATTTTAGTACCTGCCTCGTTCTCTTTTCTCTGCCATGGGTCTAAGATGCGAGTAGAATATAATAATTTAAAGCAAACTGTAGCCTTGGTGATCCAAAAAGGACCTCTCCCACTTCCCATTTCATTGGGAGAGAGATGGCCACTGGAAAGTGACGCCGCGCGGGGTCAGTGGTTCTGACGACACAAGGTGTTCTATATTTACAGATTGACAGGCTCAATAAGGAAATGCCTTACGCAGTAAGTAGTAGACTCACAGTAAGCGGTATATGCATCGTATTCCTCCATAGGCTCGTAGAGAAACAAGAGCAACCAACAACTGACCCGTATATATATCTTTTGTTCAACGGCTGTGGTGCAGGTCGTATCCAGGGAGACAGGATGAGACGGGAGCGCCAAAAGGGACTGCGGAGGTACATCGGGAGGTGCAAGGTGGTAGCCATGGCTTTTGCTGTTCCTCTCTCATATTTGATGGACACAATGGGTTTGTTAGTAGAGAGGTTGCTGTGGCATCCGTGCTAGAACCGTGGGGCCCTCAGTCGCGTTAGTTTTTTCCTTCCTTCCAAGTCCGCACCAGTGTACTGGACAATTCAGTCGCATATGCTCCTTCGGCCCCAATACGGAGTTCAGTGCTCACAATCAAGCGAGCCCGACAGACTTACCTCATTCATATCTGCTCATCCCTGAGCTGGCCAAAACTACATCAACAACCATGGGCGCTAAGGTTAATACTGATCTCCCTTGTCAACGACACTATGGTCATGATGGTGAACAAGCGCGACCGCTGGACCCAGCCTGCAACCTGCCACACCACCTCCACCCCCTCGTTGATTCCGACGGTAAGGCTCACAAAAGGCGATCGTTATATCGAAGCGCACTTGTGGTGTAAGAAGACGGGTTCGATCTTTTAGTCTTAAAACTTAAAGGCCGACAGAAGCGATGGTAGAGGTGATGGCGGAGGTGAGGCCTCAGCCGGAGGTCTGACGCTCAGGTCTAATGTCTAAGGAGACATGGCTATAGGAAAAGGAAACGATGGAGACGAATGGCAGCAAGGGAATATTTGTAGCTAAGAGCTCGATCATGCATCAAAAGCTTCAAGATTGCATCCTACGGCTACCCGGCTAACCGGAGTGTCCATAGAAAAGGCGCAACTGAAACAACCGCCGATCCTCGGTTTCGATCAAATGATCGGAATGGCGATGCTAGCGCGTAGGCCGTAGGCCGCCGGCCCTAAGCGGGTAAGACTTGGCGCCACTGTAAGCTTAAAGCTTACAGCGTACAGCTTAGTTGCTAATGCGCTGCCGATTCACAACGTTGACATGGACATGTCCACATGTCATGCATCATGCATCATGCAACATGCGACAGTCTTTCCTGTCTTGCTAGAGTAGGCAGAGGAAGGAGCCTTATTGCATGGGACTGAAGACTGAAAAAGCTTCACACGGCCGTCGGGGTCCGGCAAGCTGCATTGGGCACTAAGGCCTAAGGCTTAGTCCTAAGGTGGGGCCACTGTGTCGAGGAATCCTTATCGTATCCAGCTCATGCATCATGTGTTCTCAATTTCACTCTTCATATTCCTAGTCGCCTTTACAACGCGATGCGTGGCAAGGAGGACACGAAACGCCTGTCCGCAAAACGGATTTCAGAGGACGTAACAGACGTAACCGCAGTGGGTTCTTGAGCACGTGAGCTCGAACCAGGTCGCGGCGACCTGTAAGCGCTTCGGTCTCTCAGGAGCACTTTCAGCATCTCAGAACGTACCAACGTCTCAGTGTTTTCAGCGTACTTTCTCAATCTCAATCAGATTCTACTGTGCGTTCAACAACACACAACAGATGTACGTTCAGCATTCATCATCTCACGTTCTCACAACAGAACAAAATATCGAAAGCGCACTTGAATATACTAGTACTATTTAATGCCAGTACATGTCTGCCGCCGGGGGGCGGTTGTACGTTGTGACTGAACGTTCAGTTGAACGCCAAACGTGTCGACAAATTAATGAGATCATTGAAGAGGCAAGGGCATAAATGTAACGTGCAACGCGTTATTAATGTCAGAAAGCGTACTAGTTTTATGTTCACCATCTTCAAAAGCTATTCACGCCATATTCATTGTGGCTATAGCCAAGCTTCAAGTTCGCGTGGCCACAGCTGGCGTAAGTATAAGTGCCCTACACAGCGGAGGGGGTGAACGGTGGTCAGAAAAGTCGGACTCTCAGATCTCAGATCTCAGCCGAGATAAGGAGCATGTGTTGCATGCTGTGCATGCCAATGCATGATGCATGGTCATTCGATCATGAACAAGTGGCTAAAAAAACACACATTTCTTTGTCCTCTCTGGCATCTCTAGTCTGTCTAGTCTGTGTACAGTAGCATTCCCAGAAGTTGGACAGGGAAATAAGAATGCTGTTGACCATCCTTTTGCGTCTCAACGTTTTGCTTCAAGCATCATTTAATCATTAGTCATTGTTGTTGTGCATCATAAGTACCAGGTGGCCACGCGCGATCGACGGAGGGAAGCATTTGCAGGCTACGCGCTACGGCCTAAAAAGGTCTAACAGGTCTTATACTTAGCACCCTAAGACCTAGAGCCTAAGCCCTAAGCTCTAATCGATAATTGCTTATCGAATAAAGTCCCCCTCGACTCTCTGCTCAGTTTTCCCCGCACTTGAAGTTTGACGCGGGAGGTGTGACGCGTGACGCGCGACGTGACGCTGTTGGGGAAGAGTATATCGGTACGGTATATGTACGAGGAGCGGCAGTGTGCGGCTGTTGCGGAGCGCTCTCAAGTACTGGTAGGATAGTTGCACGAGTTGCTGTTTAAAGCTTAAAGCTCGAAGCTTGAAGCTTTCGAGAGCCACATCGGATGTCGGAGGTTGTTTGGTCGGCGTTGTTACATGTTACATGCTTCCGCGCGGCACACGGCTGCTTAGGCCTTAGGTCTTAGGCCTTAGGGCGCTAGCACCACAGACAAGACAAGGGCAGCGCTCAAGCGCAAGCTTCAAGCTTCAAGAAGGCCTGAGGCCTGACCGGCCTGACCGGCGACAGGCCTGACCTATGGGGCTAGCTGAACGCTGGGCTCAGCTGAGCGCTCGGGATCAGTTGCGCTACGCTCAGTCTCCTGAGGATGATCAATGACGTTAATGACGTTAATGATGGGAACAAAGAAGCCGAAGGCGTTGTGCGTTGTGTGGCAGTGTTCAGCTTGAACACGAAAACACGTTCACGTACAGCGAACGTTGAACGTTCAGTTGACGTTGAACGCCGGTGACCGGTGAGCCGGTGAGGTGAGTCGCGGACGCGCGTTCGCGCGGACAAGGGCCAAAGGTGGTCTGATTTGCGAGGGGAAGAAGCAAAAACCCCGCACTTGTCTGCACTTTGTACTTGTACTTACTAGCTGCTCGCTTCACTGGCAGTGGCAGGCAGTGGTGGGTGGCCAACCACTAGTCAGTATCAGTGGCCTGCTCCGGTGGAGGAAACGATGATCGTCACCGCTCGTCGCACTCACCTTAGGCAGAGTGCTCTTGTGCGTGCTGCTCTGTGTGGGACTGCTATATCGGCGCAGCGGCGGGGCAGAGGGCGGCACACCGCCACGCCCTGCGGACCAGGGTCCTGGGATCGGCAGGGCAGCACAGCACTAGAGCACTCCGCTTCAGTCCACCGTCGTCTGAGTCGGGGTCTCAGAGCGCAGTACGTGGTCATCCGTCTCATCCATCTGCCCCTCCCACCCGCCCCTCCGCGCCCCTGCCCGCCACCTCAGCCGGATCCGCATCCGCTCGTCGGCAGCAACACAGTGCCCAGTGCCCAGTCCTCAGCAGCAGCAGCAGCAGGTGGTACTGCCGCAGCGCTTCGTTTATCTATGTCGCTGCCCCTTCATCTGCTGCTCTCCCCGTTGTCCAACCCCCCGCCCCTTCTCCCTCCCAGCATGTCCACCACCGTCGCCGGCCCCAATGGCCACGCCACGCCATCCGAGCCGTGGAACAGACAGCTGCCTACCCGGCCATCCATGTCCAGCTCCCGCCCGGCCCGCTCCCGCTTCGGCCGCCTCCTGGCCAAGGCCAAGAGCGCCACCTCCCTCCACTCTGCCTTCCACCTGGCCAGCGCCCACCCACCCCTGACCGCCGACGACTCCACCGCCCCTTCCCCTCCCCCTCTGCCCGCACCTGCACCGGCACCGGCACCTACACCAACAGCACCAGCACCAGCACCAGCACCCGCACCCTTTCAGTCGCTCTCGCCCTCGCCCTCGCCCTCGCTCTCGCTCTCATCGCCTTCGCCCCGCATCCCCATCCCCACTCGCCCCAGCCTCGCCGCCCACGAGCCCCCGGCTGCCCCCCGCGCTGCCCCCGATGAACAAGATCCCCTCATCCCACCCACGCGCAGTGGCCCACACCGTGTCCATCCCCACACCAGCTCCAGGCCCAGCGACCATTCCGATGGTGAGCCCAGTGTACGCCTGGGCGGGAACGCACTAAGCCGTCGCCTTCTCAAGCGCAGCACAGCATCCATCGTGCCTGCCTCAGTCCATTCTGACAGTCCCCTCCCCCGCCCTTACCACACTGGAGCACGAGCCCAGCTTCGTCCCCCTTTTCTCTGCCCAGCCAACCCAAGGGCCATCCTTCGCCCCGTTTCCCGGCATGGAACTTGCCCCCTTCGCCTCGTGTGGCAGCACTCGAGATCCCACCTCCCATGCCACCTCCTACTTCTCCCTTGGCACAGGCTCATGCACTGCCTGCCTCGCCCACCTCGAGCGCCGCGCCCGCCCACGCACTCCATACTTCTGGGTCGCAACATTCACTCCCTTCTGCGTTGCTCGTTCCTGCCGTGGAGAATGTAGGTGCAAGTTCGATCCCCGGTACGCCACGGCGGGTGAAAAGCGCCGCGCTGTTACGGTCTGACCCAGACCGTAACCGTAGTCGGGCAAACCATACCACCCTCGCCCTCAGCCCATTTGCCTCTCCTGCCGAACGTACCCCACCAGATTCCCTGCCCGCGTGGAAGAAACGTACACGTACTCGGTCGCGTTTCCACTGCTGGCGCAGCGGTCAGCGTGGTACAGAAGATATGAATTTAATTTTGCCGCTGGTCGAGCGCCTAGGATAACAAGAAGGCACCGAACCACGTTGGTACCACCACCACCTCTTCCGCCCGTGCCATCATCTGTACCCTCCCCTGTGCACAGGGCGTACCCTCCCCCCCCTCGGTATCGGCCGAGACACAGGAGGTGATGGAGGAGATGCCATCGCCGCAAACAGGTTGAGAATCACGCCGAGCAAGGCACTAGTAGAGGGCACCACTGGTGTGCTCTGGATCGTGTCGGCCACTTTTTGATGAACCTTTTTTTTCCGAACCGTCTTTTGTATCGTGTCCCGTTCTCTGTTCTTTCTCTCCCCCACCCAACGACTTGGCTGCCTCTCTGCACGGTGAAAATGCCGCACGACTGGAAATGACTCGATGACCTGATTAATGATATCAATGAATGATGATCGACAATGAAGCTGAAGCTTGAAGGGCCGAACGTGGAAGAAGGACTAGTCTGGAAGAAGGAACTATCACTGTAAGTTGGGAAGATCGTATGTAACGTGGGGGAGGGGACACAAACAAAAAGGATACGAGAGAGGTGTTGCATGGAACCGTTCATTGCAATCCTCTGTGGGCCAAGTCTTTGCTCAGCGCCTTGGCCCTCAGTTGGGGGACTTCCAGCTGATCCTCTCAAGTCCATATGTGCGCGTGAGACGCCGTCGGGATGAAGTATTCTCTCGTTACGTTCCTCCCCATGAATGGGCCCTTCTCGTAGTTGTGCATCAATATTTTCTGGCCGTCTTGCTCTATATCATACACTTCTTGGTGCAGACGTGCTGAATACTGTGCCATACCTTGACACAGTCCCTGAGCTGGGAACCGATGTGCACTTGTGCTCCTCAAACAGCATCAACAATTGCATTAACCATCACATTGGTTCCATCCGATAGTCATGCGGTTGTTTCGTTTGAACACCGTTGATACTTGCTGAGGGCCGCCTGTTGATCATCTCTCAAAATACATGTCATGCTGCGCTGACAGTCGTTCTTATGTTCGCCTCAAAGACCCACGATCGTTGTTGTCATTGTGCGCTTCAACATCCATGACAGGTACTCAGATGCTTCGGTGGTGCATGTTCCCAACAGACTAGAGTGGACGGAGAGATAGGCTGAAAGATGACATGCATTAGTATGTTCCTATAAATGCTTGACGTGGAGGATGGAGAGTGCAGGCTTGGAAATGGAGAGCGCAGGCTTGGGGATGACGAGCGCAAGGTTGATGGTGATGGGCACAAGCGCATGGCAAGTATATGCTTGGAAATGGCGGCGCATGCTTGGACATGCCCGGCACAAGTTGGAGACGCCTGACACAAGGTCGAACCAACAATTGCCACCGGCCGAGCGCAAACGTGTGGACGCGACAGTGAGACAGAGCACCACGTCGTACTTGCATAGGAGCAACTCGAGCTTGAGCATGGCCGTGCGTTGAGATGGGAGTAATGATAAGGGAGAGCGACGTGGTGAGGGGCAAGTGGTTGGTGCAGAGCGGGCCAGAATGAGGAAAGGTGGGATGTGGGATGGAATGGGATGGGATAGCATGGCATGCTGCACATGGCCAAGACGACGTTCGAGATGAGGAAGCCAAGCTCGACGACAGCAGAGGCCGCCAAGGGGGTGCACATGGGCCGTCAGAGCGTCGGAATGGGACGGCGTGACAAGCTGTACGGCGTGCTTGGACGTGGGCGAGGCAAGGGGGGAGATGGCCGAGACGACGGAGAGCTTCCAGATGACCAACTCAAAAGCGGCGGTGCTGGTAGCAGGCGAGGCGGCGCTTAGTTAGTCACTGTATTGCCGAGCTATCTGGTACTTCCCACTGAGAGACTCTCTTGTGCTCACGCTAAGTTAGTTAATGTACTGCCGAGGCGTCCCGTCTGGTGCCTCCCCCAGAGAGTTGTTAGTCAAAGTACAGCCAAAAGCCAGGAAGGGTAACTGGGATCAAACTTACCAGGAGATGAAGATGGGAGCAAAAATGGATCGTATTCATCGAGTGGACAGGGGACGAAGAGGGATATATGCCTCGTAGAAGAAGATACCATGCGAGCTGGATCACGGAGAAAGAAAGGGAGCATAGACAAAGGGGAAAACAGGGTCTAGGACAAATCAGGGACCACAGTCAACCTGATGACTATGGGTAATCAGGTATGTCTGATCCCGCCAGGGTAAGGGCTGCCCCTGTCACCCAGTGCATTCCATCAGCATTGG
Source organism: Moniliella sp. 'wahieum' (assembly GCA_003971905.1). Taxonomy (NCBI): domain Eukaryota; kingdom Fungi; phylum Basidiomycota; class Moniliellomycetes; order Moniliellales; family Moniliellaceae; genus Moniliella; species Moniliella sp. 'wahieum'. The sequence goes on along the minus strand of RSEE01000106.1, from coordinate 197,364 downwards.
CCTCACTGCGATCTCTCCCTCGGTCGTGACAATGACACCCTCGGTCCCATCTTGATTTGCATGCACAGTATACTCTGGTCGGCTCAAAGCGAGGTGTCTATCTGGTGTGCAAACCTTTCAGCAATAGCACCATGCATCATTGGCAACAGGCTCGCGCACACTTTTCTTATGGATGGGCGGGTGAGTTGCGAGTAGGATACGAATCAATAGGCGCAATGGGTGTCTTATATCCCAGCAGCTTGATGCAGCGCGTACAGCACTGCCTGTGTCCTGCAGTTGACGTGCAGGGCACAGTGTAGCCATCAGCTACAGACACAGTATTGAGGTAGTACAGCTGTTGCATACGAGTTGCGCAACAGCTGGCGGGTAGGGTGCACAGCGTGCAAAGGCGGGGGTCCATCGGGAGGTGTGTGTGAGGGAACCCACCACGCGAGGTGGGGGGGAATGGGGTAGGCGCATCGCATGCGCGTGGCGGGACGCGGTGGCTTTCATTGGTGTGTGGGTGCCATCACAGATCAGATCGGGGTGCAGTGCGGTGCAGCAGAGGAATGAGGAATGAGGAACTAGGTGCTTGGCAGGGGGGGGATGGACTTGCCCATGCGTACCAGCGCACTGCATCGAACAAGCGCTCGATCTCCGTGTAGCCGCAGGAGCGATACAGTGGTTCCCCGGCCAAGGTGCCGGCGAGTTCGAGACGAGTAAAGCCCTCTTTGCGCGCGGCTCTTCGCACAGACCGAGGATCTGACGCCCGACCCGCCCGACGGACAAAGGCCGGGTGGGTGTACATGGCCCTGACGCGGGCTGCGTCCTTGGTAGGGTCGAGCAACGCCGGTTCGCGACCGGCGTGTGGTCACCACCGTACATGGTGTTGCGCCGGCTCCAGCCGCCGCAGCCAGCAACCTCGCCCGAGGGCGTCAGCAGGATAAAGTATGTCTGGTCGTGCAGCAGCTGCGTGTCCAGCCCCATCACTTGCCGGCTCGCAGTGACCTGGTCTGGTGTGAGAAAGCCGTGCTGCAGCTGGCCGATGGACAGGTCCATCACCTCCCGCAGCGCAGGCAGGTCGTCCAGCGTGGCGAGGCGCGCGACGAACGCCATGGCGGTGGAGGTGGGCCCAGCGGAGATAGTTGGTGCGTGTCGATACCGTGTCGCGCAGGCACGGTTCTGTCGGTGACTCTTCTGACAGGAACAGGGAGCTGTGATAAGGCACGTGACACGCCGGTGACAAGGGGGGGTGCGTGCACGTGATGGGGATGGAATATGGATTCCCAATGGGGACGCGTGGGAGGGGATGTGCGCATGTGATGAGGGGGTGAGATGGCTAATGGTGATGCCGGTGGGCAATGGGTGACAGGCGCATGGTTGTATGCTGGCCCTGCAGGGGGGCGGCGGGCCGGGGGGCGGGCACGGGGCGAGTGGAGACGTGGAGCGTCCGGCAAGGGGGGGGGCGTGCGGCGCGCGCTGAGCACTGGCGCCGTGCCCGTCGCCGCCGCGCCAGCACAGGCGCGGCAGGCAGGGGCCACACGGGCGCGGTGCCAGCGGCGAGGCGGGCGCACGGCGGCGGTGGTGGGTGGCGGGCCGGGGGCACACACTGGGGCTGTGCGGCGGGGGGGCTGGTGCGCTGGTGCGCTGGGGCGCTGCTGGACTGCCTGACTGCCTGACTGCGTCGCTGCGTCGCTGCTTCGCTGCTTCGCCCCTCCATCCCACCGGCCTGCTTTGGGACACGCCGGCGTGTCCAGTGCGCTCCTCGTCCTTCTCTCGGCCGTCTGTGTCGTCTCTGCCACCACCACCGCCACCACCACCACCTCCACCCCCCCTCTGCGCTGGCCGCCATGAGCAGCCCCCCCGCCGCCCTCGGCTCGGCCCCCATCGGCCGCACCGCCTCCCCGCGCCCCCCCAGCGCCTCCCAGCCCGCGCCCGCCGCCAGCCCCGCCCCCGCGCACCGGCCTCCCCTCCCGCCCTGCCCCGCACCAGCCCGACCTCGCCCGCCGCTCCTACGGCACCCCCAGCCCCAGCCCCAACCCCAACTCCAGCTCCGCCGCCACCCCCAACCCCGCCGCCACCGCCGCCCCCACCTCCACTGCGGCCCTGCTGCCCAGGCCGCCTCCAACTGGCGCTCCTCCTCCATCATGGGCTCTGCGGCGCCCATGGCCAACCAGCGTATCGCCCCGCGCGGCCACACCTCCCTCCTCGCCTCGCCCCTCACGGGTGCGTTTGGCGGCGGCCTCGGCGGCGCCACCTCCCACTCTCTCTCTCCCCGGGCTTTGGTGCCTCGCCCCAGCCCCAGCGGCCTGGCACGGTCGGCGGCATGCCCGCCGGCGCGCACCTTAGCTTGTCGGCGCATGGCACGCCGGCCGACCAGAGCGGAACGATGGACCGTTGGTTTGAAGATCTGCAGAACTACGAGCATACGCTCGAGGAGATGGCCGCTGCCTCGCTCGATGCCAACTTTAAGGAAGAACTGGGTGCGATTGAGCGTGGTTCCGTGTCTTGTCGGAGGCGGAGCGTACCGCGGGCGCTGTACAGCTTGCTCCAAGAGTCGACCCAAGTCCAGATTCGGTTCTTTATCACGGTGCTGCAGCAGATGGCGCGCACGGACCCGGTCCATGCCCTCCTCTCGCCCGTCACGGGCTCGCACAATGGCGTCAACTCCATGATGCGGAACAACTCGAAGCCAAGATGTCCTCCCTCGGCTTGGCCCCGCCCACGTCCCAGCCGCCCCAGGGGGCAAGTCGTACCGTTCCCCGGCGCTCGACGGCAGTGCCGCTCTGAGCCAGGCCGCACGACTCAAAGCCAACCGTACCTCGGCGCCGGAACACCTTGCCCACTTCACCTCTCCCGGTGGCAACACCACAGGCACCGCGTTTGCGCCTAGCCGTCTGGACGATGTATCGGAAGGCATTGCGTCGGCGGCGCGGGCGCGGCCTACGACGCTCGGTGCGCCAGCTGGCAGTCAGACCCGCTCCCCTGTTCCGGGCAGCGGTCCGACCAGCCCGCCGCCTGACGAAGGTGTTGTGTGCCTGCGTCCGGGTCGCACCCGGCTTCCCGGTCCGCGTCGCGCCCGGCCTCGGGCGAGGCGCCCCTCGCACCTGCTACACACGACTACCCCTCCGACCCTGCGGACTGGGAGACGAATGCGGCGGTGCTGCAGCAGGCCAGTTGGCCGCGCAGCTCCAAGCCCAGGGAGGACTGTACGACCCTGCGCAAGCTGCGGACCTACTGCGCTCGCCTGGCGCAGCAGCCTTGTTGGCCAGTCCCTTGGCTGCGCTTGGTTCGCCCAACCCTGCTGTCGGTGGCCTTTCGCCCGCCGCACTTGCGGGCCTGCAGTCCCCCTCGGGAGGACTGGGTAACCCAGCCAACTTGCAGCTATGAATGCTTTGGCCGGGCTTGGTGCCGGCTTGTCCCCGCCACAACTGATTGCGTTGCAGCAGAACCTCCTGGCACAAATCGCCGTGACCAACGGTCAGTTTGCCGGAGCGCCGCCGCAGGGGTTGTCGCCCCACTTGGGTGCTGGGGTACGCTTGCCCAGCACGGGAGCCTACTCGGCCGCTGGGTCGCGCCAGGCTTCACGCCAATTCCACGTGCGGGCTTGAACGTGGCAGCTGCGAATGCGGGGTGTAGGTGGTGTAGGTGGGGTAGGTTCAGGCGTCGGTCGTGGAGGTATGAAATCGCCACGGCTAAGTGCGCCTCGGTCACCTGACCTGTTCGACGTGCTCACTCGCCTGCCCCGTCCGCATACGCCACACAACGAGGACGAAGTGGCTGACCTGAGCGTGCTGGAAGATACGGCGGCATGGTTACGCCAACTACGCCTGCACAAGTATACGAGTAACTTTGCTTCGAGCGAGTGGCGCGATATGGTCGTTATGGATGATGCGGCGTTACAGGCCATGGGCGTTGCTGCGCTTGGCGCGCGACGCAAGATGCTCAAAACGTTTGATGCAGTGCGTAAACGGTACGGTATCCCCGACCCGCCGTCGATCAAGGCTGAAAAGGCCGCTGCGAAGGAAAGGAAGCTGCGGGCGTGCCCCCGTCCCGCGCTTGCCTACCCCGCAACCAGAGTGAGCAGATCTTCGCCCGTCGGCGCTCTTGCCCAGCTGGGGTTGGGGTTGGGGTTGGGTTTGAGGGTGCGTTTGCCTTTGCCTGCCCCGGTAGGCGGTTAGGTCGGGTCCAGTGGCAGTGCACGCGCTGGTTGTGGGCTAGGGACTGGGGGCTGCGGTGGATTGGTGCATGGCGCAGATCGCCGCTCCCGGGTCACTAGTCTCTAGCCTCTAGTCACTCTGCTCTCTCGTCACTATGCTACGTTTTGTCCCTGTTATTGGTGGTGGTGGGGTGGGGGGGGATGGAGTGGCGGGAGAAGGAGCATAGATCGATAGGGATAGGCTTTGGTTAGGGGTTAGGATAGCTGCTTGTGCCGTGGAATGGTAAATGTGCCTGTCGAATGTACATTGCGAATGGTGAATGACGGCGACGGCCCCTCGGGGCACGGATGCGCCGATCGGAGCAGGGCAGTGGTCACGTGGGTGTAACACGTGACATGTGACATGCTACAGGTGGCAGCCGCTAGTACTAGCCTCTGTGCATCCCACACCTTCCACGTCATCACGAGAGGGGGTGCTAAGGGGTGCTCGCCTGCTCACCTGCTGCTCGTCCTGTCTTTTGCCGAGGCCGTCGCGTTCGCCAATAAGGGCAGCGGCATGCGCTCCCCCACCAGCGCCACCGCCACCGCCGCCCTGCGCCCCCCTCTCTGTCTCCGTCTCCGTCCCCTCCGCCGTCTCCGTTGGCTCCCCCGGTGGAAGCGCCATGTCGGTACCGGTGCGCGGTGGGACGCCGGTGCCGCCGCGCGTGGGCGATGCACAAGCTCCGTCCCATACACCATCGCGTACACCATCGCATACCCAAGCGCACACGCAAGCGCACACGCAACCGCATACGCAAGCGCATACGCAAGCGCATACGCGCCTCGCCTCGGTGCTCGACACGATCCAGCGTGAGTTTGAGTTGTTGCACCAGGACGCCGGTGCGTCGCGCGCTGAGTGTGACGGTGTCCAGTCTCTCCTCTCTGCCCAGCTGCACGAGGTACAGCAAATGCGTTTGCTGTTTGCCCAGCTCGAGAAGCGACACTCGGACTTGCTTGCTGGGTATGTCTGTCTGTCTTCTTTTTTCTGTTCTGTTCTGTTCTGCTCTGCTCTGTTTTCGTATCTTGTCTTATGCTGTGCTAACTCCCCCGCCCCGCCCATGCGTAGCTACGATGAACAGATTTACCGGTTGCGAATGCAATTGCAAGCGCACGGTACGCAAGCGGACGAACGCACGCTGCAAGAGCGGGACGAAGGGTGGTACGCCAAGCCTGTCAACAAGTGGGAACATACGCAGCCGCGCGTTTTCATACGCGACGACGCGCCGGATCCGGAGCGGAGACCCAGGACAAGACCAAACGTATCCGCTTGACCGACCCCACCGCGCGCGATTGGACAGTCGAACGCGACTTGCCCGCATTGTCGGTTCCAGCACGGTTGGACGAGCCTTCCGATGCCCACTCCCCACGCCCCCAGCGCACTCACTCTCCACCTGCTTCCGAACCGCAGCAGGTGGGCGACCAACCGGTGCGCCCTGCTGTCGACGCCCACCCGAACCCGACTGCGACTGCGACTGCGACTGCGACCGCGACTGCGAACCCGAACTTGACCCCGACCCCGAACCCGAACACCCAGCCATCAGTGCAGCGGCGAGGCCAATCGTGCGTTGGCTAGCCTGAGCGATCTGGACCCGGACGAGGTGCCCAAAGGAACTCAAGACCGAAGGTAGCGATTGGCATGCGATTTTCAACCGCAGGTGAAGCGGGTGTTGGATGTGAATTGGTGCAGACGTTGATGCACGAGTCGGTGGTGTGCTGTGTGCGGTTCTCGCGCGATGGAACGTTGCTCGCGACGGGGTGCAATGGGAAAGCGTGTATCTACGAGACCAAAACGGGAGCCAAGGTAGCTGAGCTTGTGCACCGTCTGCCTCTTCGTTCCTTCAGGCGACCTGTACGTTCGCTCCGTCTGCTTCTCACCTGATGGCGCGTTGCTCGCCACGGGCGCCGAGGACAACCTCGTTCGGATCTGGACATTGGCAGGGTAAGGAGAAGGTAAGACAAGCTGGTGCACCTGCTGCAAGGTCACAACAACCAAGAAATTTACTCGTCGATGGTCGGCTGATGGCACCCTGCTCGCCTCAGGCTCGGCGACAATACCATACGTATCTGGGACACCAACTCGGGACCTTACGTCACACATGTTCATTGATATGATATTGACTCTAGCAAAGATACTGACCAGCCCGATGTGGACCATGGCGTGACCAGCGTCTCGATACACCTCTTCTCGGCTGTCGCGGCGGGCTCACTGGACTCGGTGGTACGTGTCTATGACACAGATACCGCGGCCAAGTTGAGTCGCTCCAGGGCCACAGCGACTCGGTGTACTCAGTCGCCTTCTCCCCCGATGGCTCTTACCTCTCGGGTCGCTGGACAAGCGGTGAAAAAGTGGCATGTAAGTGCAACCGGACAAGGTCCTGGGCCAAGCCAACTTGCCCCTGCCACCCACACCAGCACGGGAGCAACCACCACAACACCAGCACCAGCACCCAAGACCCCGAGCCAAGGCAACGCGAATACGAACGGAACGTGATCGCGAACGTGACCGCGAACGGGAACGTGGACGTGAACGTGTCAACGTTGGAAGGGCATCAGGACTATGTGCTATCAGTTTCCTGTTCGCCAATGGCGAGTGGGCCGTGTCTGGTTCCAAGGACCGTGCTGTGCAATTTGGCGCACCCAGCACGGGCCACGCTCAATTTGTCTTGCATGGCCACCAAAACTCGGTGATTGCCATCCATGTCTCCGGCCGGCACTTGTTCGCCACGGGCTCTGGCGACTTTACTGCCCGCATCTGGAGCTACGAACGCACGGCGCCCGACGACGAGTAGGTTACGAAATATCGCCGCTGGTGTGCGTTAGTTGTGCGTTGCGCCGATTGCGGTCTCTCCTTAGGCCGTTTTTGGTCCTCTCTCTCTCTCTTTCCCCTTTCTTCCCCTTTCCGCGCTCTGTGTCCTTCGTGCGGTTTGTGTGTCCTTCTTGTGTGTTTTTCTGCCTGTTTCTTCTTGGGGAGGGAGGAGGGGCAAAATGTTGAATGTTAGCGTCGGTTGGTATGGGTTCATTGGAGCACCAGCTCATTGAAGTACATGTACTGGACAGGACGAGGTAGATGTACCGGAACCAACTAGCTGCGAAGCGTGCTGCGCCATGGCGCGAAGCGCACGACGGTAGTTGCTAGGCGAGGCGAGGAGACACACTTGGTCGTGGCCTGGTTTGTACAGCCCCAGCCACGCTCGCGATCGGCACATGCTCATTGCCCACACGGCCTTGAGCACCGAAGGTACTTCCCCACGAGGGCGTGCGAGCGCAACGTCCACACTTGCAGTTGTTTCGCCCTTGCAGTCCCTGGCTCGCTAGGAAACACGCCCGATGGTTCGTGTGGCCACTCACGCCCCCGCGATCAAACGTGACTAGTGCATCGGGCTCGATGTGGTCCAGACGAGCAAGCAGACAGAGCGTACGTAGTCCACGTCCCATTCCGTCGTCATGCTATCGGGCAACAACTTGTCGTCCAACACCTCCACTTGCGAAGAGGGTACCCCCCAGTGCGCGTACGCCGCTTTCGCCTCCTGCTCCGCGTGGCGCCCAACCCTTCAGCGTCCCCGCGACTCAGTACTAGCGCATGCACATCGATCCCCCTCACCTGCGCTAGAAACGGCGCGAAAAACATCGTCTCATCGTCCGGATGCGCCGTGAGCAAAAGTACTTTTTTGCCCTGCAGAAACCGGCCGTCTGCATCTGCGTCTGCATCTGCGCCCACCTCGCCCTCGCCCTTCGACGGACACGACACGGACACCGACACGGGCGGGAGAGAACAAGTGCCACTCAAGATGCGCTGTAGAAGTAGGAGCACCACCCACGCCATTGTCATCCACCGTAAGCCACTCAACGTCCAGTCCAGTGCGCTGCGGCGCACCCCAAGCCGCCGCAACTGCGTCGACGCGCGCACGCGTCGTCTCCGTCGGGGCGGCGGGAGAGCGGGGGCGGACGGGGGGCGGACGCGGGGGAGGCCGCTTCGCCTTTGGCAGACGCTTGGGACACGGCCCGGGGCAGGACCATCCCCTCCGGTAGGCCGGTGGCGGTGCGCCGGCGCAACTCGCTCGTCATGGCGCGGGATCGACGAGGGGGACGGGAGGTGGGCGAGCCTAATTAATCACCACGCCAGCAGCCAGCCTAGAATTTGGATTGGTCGATCAGATCAGCCCAGGGCGGAATTGGCAGCAGCGCGCTTGCTTGCCCCCAAAGCCTAACCACCCCCACGTCGCCCCCAACCACGTCCCACCACCCCTCCCTCGCCCTCCCGCGTGCCCGCCGCAATGAGCCGGAAGCGGAAGCGCGCGCACGGCGTCGCTTGCTGCGCCGGCCATGCTCTCGTCGGCGCACAAGCGCAGCCTGGTCGACCCGGCCTTTGCGCCGCTCGACCCGCTGGTGGTGGATGCGGACGATGTGCTGGCCGCGCTGCCCGTCCGCCTCGTTGCGCCCTACCTTGCCCTGGTCAAGCAGGAGCAGTATGCGACCCAAGAAGGCGTCCGCACCCTCGTCGCCCGCCACTACCCCGACATGCTCGGTACAGCCACAGATATTGCCCACATGCACGTCGCCGCCGATCAGCTGGCACGCGACCTCCACTCTGTCGCCCACGCCTTGCACGCTCCGCCTCCGCCTCCGCCTCCGTCCGCCCCGCTCTCGCTCTCGGTCGCCCTCTCCCTCTCGGTCTTCCTCTCGGCCCCAGACGAACGACCGGAGGAAGAGCTCGCACGGACAGTGTACTCGACGGCCGCCTGTGCTGCTCTCCTCTCGGCGCTTCCTGGGTGGCAGAGCTGCTGCATCCGCGTGCCAAGACGCTCCATCTGGCTGGCTCACAGTCCTCGACCGCAGTGTGGACGTACATGCTCACCCACGACGCTGATGCCGAGACGCGCTGGCCGCTCCTGCTTCGTGCACGCGACAGCATCAAGCAGATCCAGGCCCGCACCATTTCCCTCATCCTTCACCGGTGGGCGCGCGAGCATCTCCCCTTCCGCACGTTTGTCGCTGACGTGGTGGGGTACGCGTTGCTCACCCCACGCCTCCCGAGCGTCTGCTTGACCTTGTCCTAGCCCAGAGGGGGGATCGCCTAGCTCACTCTCTCTCCCGCCTGTCGAGCAAGCAGAGCAGACTGAAGAGGACCGTGTTGGTGCCTTGCTCACTCGCTGGGCTCAGGTCTGGTCCGACTCGGTCGTCTTTTCTACCCATGCGTTCCTCACCCACCACGACTCGCAAGGCGCTGTCCCCCTCGCCTGCACGACATTCAATTGGGCACCACTACCCCTCCCACTACTACCGATTCCACTCTCACCCCCACTCCTACTCCGACCACCACCACCACCACTACTACTACTACTACCACTGCCAAGTCCGCCGTCTCCCCTGGGCCCAGGTCACTGCCCGCAGTGTCATCCATGACGTGCAAGCGCTCGCCACTGTGCCGCTGGTGGGTGGGTGGACCACCTACCTGCGTCTCTCTGGGCCACCCGCCCCACGACCGACCCCAGTCCATGGACACGACCAAGCTGGGAGCGGTGCTGGCGGCGTGGTGTGAGTCGGTGGTGGAGCATGTGGGACGGGGAGATGGGTGGGCTGTTAGACGTCTCTCGTCGGTCGCAGCCGTGGACGGGTGGGGTCGTACGCTGCCGAGGTGGCACAACGTACGCTCAGTTCCATAGAGGAAAAATTATCTTGCGACGTGGCTTGTGCCCCTGTGCTCCGTACTGCGCGTACCACCCTCTCCACCCTTCGCACCAGCCTGCAGCGTCGGCTCGACTCGATCCTCGTTGGTCTGTATACAGCCCAACTGGCCGAGATGGGGGACGGGTTTGTTCACCGTCTTGCTGCGCTCGCTACCTTGCCCGATCAAGATGCCAAGCTCGCGCTTCTTGCCCCGCCTACCGAGGAAGGGGAAACAGGTAAGAAGAAGACGCTGCTCGACCGACTGCAGGGTCTGACGCCGGGCGTAAGCACCGTCCTCAGTCCGATCGACGCGGCTGCGGCCAAGGTGGCACGGGAGATGGATGGCTTTTTCCGTCAACTGGCTCAGACGGGCACAGAGCAAAGTTTACGAACGGAATTTGCTTGGCTTGCTGTACTGGCGTTACTGGACCGCGTGAGCCATGCCCTATCCGCTACCGGACCTACAGATGGAGCCGAACCACAGATGCCGCCGTTACCGCCACGCGCAGCTGGGATGGTATCGTCAGCATGTGCACAGAGCCGGGCCTTGTCGCACCTCGCGTCGGTGGCTGGGCTGGACGTGAAACGTGCGTGCACACGCGGTTGGAACAGCTGGCCAGCGCGGTCGTGCCACCTGGCTCGGCGCACGTGCCTCGGCCATGCACAGGGCTACGCACGCGTCTCTCTTCTGGCGTATCTGTCTCTTCCCCGCTCGTATTGGACACAGAGCAGGACAATGCACACGAAGGACACGTTCCCACCCCCTCGCTTGCCCTGCTTACCGCCCTCCTCGACCTCGCCTCGGCCGTACGACAAGTCGCACCCATCACGGCGCTGGACCGCGGATACTGGAAAGAAGAGGCTCTAGCTGCGTTCCTTCGACGTGCCAGCCTTCCGACCGCGCTCTTCCCCGCCGCTACGAGGCGCGACCTCGCCTTCCTCCATGCGTGTTTTGGACCTGACCAAGGCACGGACACGAGCAAAGACAAAGACAAGGACCAGGCCTTGGCCCACCTCGCGCGCTACCGTCTGCTTTGGCACCGATCCTGTGCCTCGCTGAGCCCGAACCCCAGTTGCCCCTGCTGCCGCTGCAGCCGGACACGGTGCCAGCGCCCACCGAGCCGTTCGAACAACTCGCCCTCCCCTCGGTCCATTTTGCGCGTGTAGCCGTCCGCTGAGCCGCTGGGCTGCGATGGATGGTTTACGACAGATGTGACCTGCCAAGTCAATGCAAGTCAAGGCAGCCAAGGAAGGAAAGGCAGGCGGCGTGTGTCCGTAGCTGGTAGATGCCCGAGGGCCGACCAGGACATAGGGCAGCCACGGGGAGGGAGAGGGTTATCCCAAAAATAGGATACGAAGAGCAGGTGGGAGTACCGAAGTGCATGTCTTTTATGCTGGCCTCAGCTGGCATCTACTCCTCGATGGTCCAACGGCTATGATGTGACGCTCTCACTGCTCTCCAGCAGGTACCGTCAAGACCCGGGTTCGACTCCCGGTCGGGGAAATTTTTTTGACGACAATATCTGCCCCGAAGCGCCACCCACAGCGGAATTCCACCGGCGGAATGCGCCCGCACCTATGCTTTTTTTTCGTCGGCCTTGGGCGGCAGGCCAAACTGACCGAAACGCAAAACCTATTACCTGCCCAGTGGAGTGGCCCGCTGCTTTGGCCTCACCTCTTCCTCGTCCTCGAGGTCTCTTGTGCTTTCCCGCCGCCTCCCTCTCCGCACCACCTTTCCGCATCATGGCTGAATTTGCCGCTGCGCCCTCAGCTGCTCCTTCGGCTGCTCCTTCGGCTGCTCCGCCGGCCGTGGCCGCAGCGAAGAAGAGCAAGAAGGGCAAGCTCATCCGTCCCCGCGGCAAGCGCGGAGGCGCCAAGAACGGAAAAAGACCTTTCCACCTCTGATGCCACTTCCAACGCCAAGGCTACTCCGAAAGCTGGGTCCAAATCTGCGTCCAAATCCGCGGCCAAATCGGCACCCCAGACCAAGAGCAAAAAGTCAGCGTCTCACACTGACCAAACCGACCACGCTCAAAAGATCGCCGAGTACCATACCCTGCAAAAGCGCCTTGCGCAGGCCAAGGCACAGAGCCAAACCGGTGATGTTAAAGCCAACCTCGCTGTGCTGGAGCTGGAGGCGCAGTTGGCGGATTTGGCCGCGTACCAGGCCGAGTCGCTCCGTGGCAAAGATCTCAACAATGCGGGTGAAACGTCCAAGTGGCTCGTCAAGGCGTTTGGCCCGGAATGGAAGACGTATCAGGCGGAACATGGACGTCGTAGGGTACGTTTACCTCCCCCTCCCGCCCGCTATCTCTCTGTCTTCCTGTTCCTCTTCCTCTTCCTCTTCCTTTTTTTCTCTTTTTTTAGGTAAGAGCGAAAAGCTAACCCACTTGTCCAGGCTCGGTTGCTCGATGTGGGTGCGCTGTCGGGCACGGCGTATTCAAAGTTTGGCTGGATTGACGCTACTTCGATTGACCTGAACCCGCAAGGGGAGTTGGTTTCCAAAGCGGATTTCTTCCAGTTGGCGCCTCCGGAGGGGGGCGAGGAGGATCCCAAGTTTGATATCGTATCGCTTTCGCTCGTGATTAATTTTGAAGGGGATCTATTTGCCAGGGAGACATGTTGGTGCGTCCGCACCAGTTCCTCACGCCAAGGGGGTATGTATTTGTCGTACTTCCCTTGGCGTGCATGAGCAACTCGCGGTACCTCGACCCGGACACGTTCCGCTCCCTCGTCAACCATGCAGGGTACGACGTGGTGCACCAAGCTGACAGCCTCAAGTTGACTCGCTGGCTCTTGCGTCGCAAACTAGTCGAAGGAGGCGAAGCGGAATGGGACGGAACAGTATTCAAAAAGCACGAGGTGCGTGTCGGTCCGGCCTACAATAACTTTTGCATTCGTCTAGGCCGATCGGTTGGCGGAAACAAGGCCCAGAACAAGGCCACACAGGTCAAGGAGGGCAGTGAAGATGAACAGGAGGAAGCTGACGAGGACGAGGACAGCGATCCCGTTGTCAGCGACTAACAAGACCCGCGTTGTTATGTATGCCCTTTTAGCAGCCTATTCTACACCCAAAAGACAAACGCGCAGACAGTCGTGACTCGGGAGAATTGGGTTGGCGGGAGAGGACGAGTAGGAAGAGGCGAGGGCCTAGTAGGGACGCAGCGATGCACAGCAACACCACATCCGCAAAACTAAGGCACCACCAGCCTGTATCTTCAGTGACCTGAACCGGCTTCCAACTTCAATAAAAAATCGAATCCTGCCGGGTCGAACCGACGACCATTACCATGACTTTCGGGCGTAGCCGGAAAGTAACACTCTGCCACTGAGCTAAGGATCCGTATACCAATGCCTTACACAGTTGTATTTCTATATGGGACGAGAGGTTCATCTCACGGTCCTATTGTCCTTTCGATCCTTGGATCCTCGGGGGTCCGGCTGTGCTACTGAATTGCATGGATCGCACCGGCCGATGCTCTCTCGTGTGACATGTGAGTCCTTCATCGGTTCCATAGTCGATGGCGTCACATGTCATCGATCATCCCCGCCGTCCTCACGGATGGGGGCTATTGCGGGTACTACTATTAACGCGATGGTGTAACCAGGTACCCGGTAACCGGTAATCGATCAAGCACCTCCAGTAGTGGGTTTCCGTTCGACCGTGGGTGAACGCGTGAACCGTGCATTTACTCGTCACTAGTCACTAGACATTGCGGGGACGTGGACGAGTGGAGCGTTGAGAGATATGGCGACGACGTCGGAGATGATCGATGAATCATCTTTTTTGTGAGTGGTATGAATCATTGATGATGCACTTGATGAAGGAACGTTGTCGTATACGCGTTCCGCGTTACTATCTTTACGCGTTGCGCGTTGCGCGTTTCCTCCGTTGAACAAGGGAACACCTGAGAACGTGGAAGAAGCCATGGGATCGACTGTACTACTCAGTACACTGTACTGACTCATCAGTACTTAGTCTGAACTGAGTTGTGTACTCCGTGGGCGTGCTGACAGGTGCGACTGGAGGGGAGACTTGCACGTTGAACGTTGAACGTTAAACGTTGGATGTTGGATGTTGAACAGGCCGAGCCGCGTCTAGATCTGAACTTCAGAGTTCAGGGTTCAGGTGAACAACACCTACTGCTATCAATACTGGCTTGAAGCGTGAATCGTATGAATAAGCGTGTCAAGATCGATATCGATCGATTGGATCCAGACCCCATGTGGGTGGCTTCTTCCTGTCTCGGTCCCTGAGGCCTGAGGCCCTGAGGCCTGATGGGGGCTGAATTTATATTAGGCTCCGTCCGAGAGGGTCCAGCTCCAGCGAGAGGAACCTTTTCTGTGCTCCTTCTATTCTGGTATCGATAATCCTACGCACCACCTCTTGCTGAGGCGGTGACCGGTTTTTCACTGATCACAGACCTGTACCATGTTAAGGGGCGAGCAGTGGGGGCAGTGGGGGCAGTGGGGCAGTGATGGGGCTGATGAGGCCCGTGCGACTGCCCCAGCTATAATACCCACCCTCCTTTTTGTGGAGACGCATCACGGCCTCGTTTGAATTATTGCCCGAACGCGCTAGCCCGCAAAACCCTCGTTATGGAGCTACATCCAGCAACAGGAATCATGAATGGAAGCTATGAAGCCTCCACCACTACAGATATACTTTTCAGCTTCTGTGCCTGCATACATACAGGAGAGTCAATCTAGCTGACTATGACTAGATGACTGCTGACTGCGCTGACTAGCGCTGAGCCAGGATGGGAATACAGAGCGTGCTGGTTACTGGTTAAATGGTAAACGTTAAAAGCTGATGACTGATACTGATGCGAGAGCAGGCCATGCGACTTTGGCCTGTTGGTTTTTACCGCACGAAATGGAGACATGAGTAATGAGTACAAGAGGCTGCGGGAAGTGGCGCGTGACACGTGACGTGTGAGGGACCGAGCAGAGAGGGGGTGGTGGGTTGAACGTTCAAGTTGAACGTTCAGTTGAACGTTGATGGTTGGTGCATGGTGTTTGGAACTTGGAACTTGGAACTTGGAACTTGGAACTTGGAACTTGGAACTTGGAACTTGGAGCTCGGAGCTTGGAACTTGGAGCTTGGCGCTTGGTGCTTGGAACCCTCTGGGTGCCCTATAAAGCCAGCGTCGTTTGAGTGGCCTGTACCGTCTAAGTCCCTCAGTCTGGGCTGTACATGCCTTTCCTTCTCTCTTCAAGCTTCAAGCTTTAAGCTCTCAAGCCCCAAGCCTCAAGCCTCAAGCTCTCAAGCCTCAAATCGCAAACCTCGGTTGACCTCAGAGGTACCACATATCGTTAGCATTGCCAAAACATGGTAGACCTACGGACAGCCACTAAGCAGTACCACTATTAGTACTATCAGTACGTGGCGCGTGCGGGTCGGGGGGGGGGGGCTATATACCTGACTATTACCTATTTGCGCTACTTCCACACGGACAGAACCGAAGGCGTCCCGGACGGGGCCAGGGGGGGGGGGGGGGGGGGCGGGTCGGGAAGAAAGTGATCTATAGATAAGCAGTGCAGGGGGACGGCAACGGAGGATGGCAAGAGACGGAGGATGGCAACAAAAGAGAGGTTCCACATCGGGGACAAAAAGGGGGGGGGGGGGGGGGGGGGAGTTCCAAACGCTCCAAAAGCTCCAAACGTTCCAAACATATTAGAGCAGCTCGAAAAGCTAGAGAACGGGGCAGCGCCTGAGCTAACGGCGCAGCGTCCCACGACGACTGGGCAAGGTTGTGAACTTGGGTTCGAACAGGGTGACAAGCGCCCACCTCGCCAGCCTGGGCCAAGGTGAGCAGCAAAAGCAGTATTGTACGTCGCTAGTGCCGATGCGTGAGGGGAAACCCCAAACCCAACCCCAAACCCAACCCCAAGTCCTAGACCAAGTGGTAACGTGCCGGCTTTACCTGCCCTTTCCACTTGGTGAGCAACCAACGAAGGACTGGAACTAACCAGTAAGCGTAGCGCCGAAAACGCTTCGTTCGCCACCGCTTCAGGACCAGGTAAAAGGACAGCTAAACTGGCTACCACAGCGGCGCGTCACAAGTCGCGCTCGTCCAGTCGAACAGCCGAAAACGTTTGTTCCATCACTTGTTCTTCCTCGGCTTGGGCCCATGCTCGTTCGGCCGCGGCCACAGGAGAAGGCTCGGAAGGTCCCGCGCAAGTGGGTGCGGGTTTGGTCTTGACTTTGGCTTTGATCTGCCCTCGGCCGTGGCGATGGGTAAGGTCTGGGGCTCGGGCTCGAGTTCGGGTTGGGCCAAGGGTCCCGCACCGGCTTCGGGCACAGGGAGAAGGAACAAGGTTTGCACTAGGTACGCCAGGACGCGAGCAGCTTCTTGTCGTATAGGCAGGGAGAAAGGAGGGTCGAGTGCGAGGGTAGTAAGGAGGGGTAAGGACGAAGTGGCACGCACGGCGTTGCCCACTGCACCAAGCGAGAGTAACCTTAACAACGTCAATGCACGAAACAGTAATTCTATCCCGCCCAAGCTCAATTGGCCCCAGCCCAAACTCAAACCCACTCCCTCGGACCCAGGTTCGGACCTAAGCTCAGCCCCATCAGACCCAGGCTCGACGAGAGGATGGACCAAGATGGAAAAAGCAAGTTCGACCCACCCTGCTGCCCCGAGCGGACCACGTGTCTCCAGTGGCCCAGCTAGCGTTTTGACTATGCCCAAAAGTGAGGCGGTTAGCGCCACGTCGCCTGTTGCACGGGCATGGGTGAAGATGGGTGCGAGCATGTGCGCTATCCCTTGTTGCGCAAGCAGGACACAGTGGGATGGTGTACCCACCGTATTGCCCAAGAGGATCAAAGCGAGTGGATCGTGCGGTAAAAGCTGGACCAAAGTACAGCTCCACCAACTTCCTTCGCGTAACAGTTGTCCTACTGCCTGCTCGTCCTGCGAGATGGCAAGTACACTGCGTTGCACGGCCTGCGTCGCGGTGGGGTCGAGCGAGGTTCGGATAAAGGATAGGTACGTAGATACGTGCGGTGGGTGCGCTGCCAAGCAACGCCACTCGGGACACTCGAGCGCTCCCATCTCCACCACATCCGTCGCTACCGATAACACTTCCCCGTTACCACTGCCCGCTTCGGACGAGAGAAAATGGTGCAGCACGTGCGTTGTCGCGTCAACTGCTGCTCCCATCGCATGAAGCGGAACGAAACTCTCCTCCTCGTCTAATGACGCACAGGAAGGCCCATCATCACTTCCTCTTCCGCTTCAGCTCCCACTCCCACTTGCTCTTGTTCTTGGTCTTGCTCTTGGTCTTGGTCTTGGTCTTGCTCGTGCACTTGCTCCTCCCGCCCCAGGATATCCTCTGCCCCTCGCTCCAGGTCCGGGGCAGAGTCAGACCCTGACCCGGCAGGCAGAGAGAAGCATACGAATCCGACGAATAGCTCGGTGCCACATCCTCGTCAGGAGGAAGCAGTACGTCCTGAAGAACCCTCCAGACTGTACCGCTCAGTTCAGGGAGGGCCAGTACGCGGGGGTCCGAACCGAGGCGGAAGAGCGAGGCAAGCGCCGTAGGGTGGTGGTAGAGGAACTGACGTGTAGGTTGATGGTCAAGTTGAAGGTTGTACAGCGCGCCCACTGTAGCGCGCAGCAAACTCGGATCCAGCTCCGCATCGTCCAAAGCGGAACGCGCCACGTCCAGTACCGGCTCGGCCACTGTGAGGCGGAATAGGCGGGTTCGGTTCTCGGCTGGACAGAATAGAGGGCAAGACAGGCGCAGTGGGTTAGTCCTCCTTCTCTGTCCACGGGCGAGGCGAGGAAGGCGAAGGCTCGGGCCCAGAGCAGGGCAGGGGCAGGGGCAGGGCAGGGGCAGGGGCGGGGCAGGGACGGCGGGGACATACGACAGTCAACGCATAGGTTGCCTACGACACGTGCGAGCTGGGTCTGGGCGTCGCGCGGGGCGGTGCGGCGTCGGCAGCGAGGAGAAGCAAGGTGTGGAGTGGGGCAGCCAGTGCTCGCCCAGGGCAAGCCGGGCAGAGGGGAAGCGGAGTTGGTCTGCAATGGCGCGAGCGAGGGGGCGACCAACGCCCACTCGTCCTCCTCGGCCGGAGGGGAGAGGACGAGGGGGTGGAAGTGGGCGGCGAGCTGGTCGTCGAGGGAGGGTTTGGCAGCGAGTCGAGGAGCATGGTGGGGTGGCCGCGGCGGGCAGCGAGGGGCGGGGCGGGAGGGAGGAGCTGCGGCGGCTCAGGAGGCTGGCGAAGGAGGCGTCCGAGGCGCGGGCAGGGCCAGGGCCGAGGCGGCGGGGCGTAGAGGAGGAGGAGGCGTCGGAGAGGGAGGGCATGGAGGCGAGGGAGGTGGAGGTGAGGTGGGTGCGCGGGTCGAGCACGGCGTCGAGCGCAGCGGCGAGGGGGCTGGGCGTGGGCATGGAGGTGGAGGTGGAGGGGGAGGGGGCGGCCATGCTGGATGCGGTGGGGCAGACGCAGGCTTGTGCGGATGCATTCTGAGGCTCAGATGTGCGATCTGACGCTGTCACGCGTCACCCACCGCCCATCACATGCGCACATCATGCATCACCGCTGCTGTGTTCGCGTGGGCGCGGAGCAGGGCGGATGCCCCGTCTCCGATCCCAGGACGCAGTGGCACACTGCCCGCGTGCGCAGGCGTGCGCTCACAACCCAGCGCCACATCACACAGCGCCCGTGTGCCTGCGCCACGCGCCTCGGCACCGCCCAAGCCGTGGCGGCTGTCACCCTCGCCCGCACGGCGCCTGTGTGAAGTCAGCGCCTGTCAGCAGCCCAGCCCCTCCACCATCCACCCTGCTGGCTCTGCAGCCACAAGTGCCCCACGCCGCACCTCCCACCGCTCAGGCTCATGACTCAGGCCCAGCCTCCCGCCCGCACAGGACGCCCGATGCGCACACCCGAGCACAGCGCACCCCGTGCGCAGCAGCGCCCACCCGAGCAAACGCCCGTCTGTCCACTACATACTCGACACGATCCGTACGTAGCACTGCCCGCTGGGTACGTACACCACAATCGAGTCGCCCCAGTGCGAGCGTCCATGGGGCGCTGACAAGCCGACAGGATGACTGAGCCACTAGGCACTAGGAACTAGGGTCCAGGCACCTCCTGGATCCATCCATATTCCTTCTGGCCTACATCCACCTTGCTCTGCCTCTGCCCGTCTGCCTTGGCGCGGGTACACGGGTTCCGCTTACAAGTACCGGTTACCGGTTATACCCCCCCCGCAACCATCTGTCCGGCGGTCGCTCGCCGCCAACGCTTCAACGCCGTTTTGGCACAGCTTTGCACAGGACATACTGGATGTGCCAAGACATCTGAGGATCGAGGACCGCGAGTGTGATGCCCCGCAGTCCGCAGCTCGCGCACTCTCTTCCGCCACCGAGAGCTTGTGCCCTGCAGCGACGTGAGCTTGGTCCTTCTCGTTTCTAATATTTTGCTTGGCGTCGCGCCCACACCCCACCCAAAAGAACCCTTCGAGCGCCCACCTGCGCCTACCCTACGACCCCAGTGGACTGGATGAATGTGTCGATGATGCATCCGCGTTTTAAGTAGTGTTGTTCCACTGCCAAGAGGTGCAGAGGGACGGACACCTGCTGACTGTCACATGCCATTTGAGACTAGTACGCAGCCACCCCAAATCCCAAGGCCCAAAGCAGCAATAGACAGGGTTAAGATCTTAAGACGTTAAAGGTTAAACGTCAACGTCGGATACCTCTGCCAAGGCCAGTGGCAAGCAAATCCCGGCAAACGTGCAACCACACTGCACACTGCATGAATAGCATGAATAGCATCTGAGATCAGACCTCAAGAGCCCACGGCCACTATCCAGGGCTCAGAGGCGTCAGCGCATCAGGTTCCGACGTTTATACAGACGTTAACTGAATGCGTTACGCGGTACAGCTTACAGGCTCTCAGATCTTAACGTTTAACGTCTCCACAGGCGGCTAGTCAGGTTGCAAGACGCCATACCTGCCTCAGTAACTGGCTAGTAACTTGCTAGTAACTAGTCACTAGTCAGGTCTCTCACTAATGGGGGGCAATTATTAAAGGTCTTATACACTTCTTCAGCACTAAGTACTGAGTACACTTGATTGTGTACAGGAGAGGGCTCCGGGAACGCCAAGGCAACGGTTGCACGCGAACCGTGTGGCGGATGCTAAACTGGGGCTGAACGGCAAAACACAAGAGAGGATCTCCAACCGCCGGAGCTTGCTGGAGCACCACAGTAGTAAGTATAACTATAGTAACTACAGTAGTACTAACTGTCATAGTTTGGCTGATCTCGCTCCCATTTCCAATTTCTTCGTCTCGAGCGTCTCGCTCCTTCCCTGTTCCTTCCACTTCGCACCATGTCCTCTGTTTTGCTTCTTCCCCACGAACGATTGCTACACCCTTGGCCTAGTCCGATCCTGGTCTCCCTCGCCCCCCGACTGTGACACTAACGTTGACCGCTTTGACTCATTGACCATGCTCAAGTAAATGGCAAGTGGCAAGTGGCAAGTGGCAAAACGAAATGCGGGAAGTTCATATAGTTCATGCCGACGAAGGTAGGGGGGGGTAAAGGCTAAGGGCTAAGGGGTAAGGGACGGATAGTATGTACTAGTCATGTCACTTGACAAGTCACTAGTCACTGACTCTTACTAAATACAGCCACAGTTGAGGGTGTGTTACGGGTTACATGTTACATTCTATCATGTTTACAGTAACCCTTCTCTCGGTGTCTCATCATGCATCAATAAGTAGAAGGTGGGGCAGTATTAGAGTAGGAGAATTGCCACATTACGCGTTACGCGGTACGCATGATGCATGATGCAATGTGTCCCACACTTGTCCACATTGTGGCCACATCCAACCTTGACTTTTGCGCCTTAGCCCTGGGTTGGCGGTTGCACCATCCTCCGGGCTGGGCACTAATGAACCGCATACGCAGATGCGCAGAAAACGTATCGGCAACTTCTCCAGTTATCCATTTGTCACTTTGTCCATGTTGTTATAGTACCCTTTGTCACTTTGTCACTTTGTCCATGCCCGCTTTGGAGCAGAGACGCGCCTCTTCGCAAGCCTGCATTAACCTTGATTCTATGATCAACCCATCCCTCGTCCCGCCACCCCCGCTCGGGACCTGGGACCTCCAAACACTTTACAATATCCTTCCAGCTTCACCAGGCTGCTCTGGCTCTGCGCACCGCAACGGGTCCCCTACACAACTCTCTCGGACGTGCTGCACGTTGCACCGCACGAACGTTGAACAGGGATATGGCATGCTTGTTACAGACCCAAAAGAACCCAACTCGGCGAATCCTCCTCCACAAGCGTCAAGCGTCAAGCGTCAAGCTTCACTGTCGCGCCCGTTGTGGAAATGCCACAGCGTCAAGGCACCACAACCACACTGCCTTTGTTTTGTCCCCATCAGACCTGAGGCCTGATGCCTCAAGGCCTTACTGTCCATTCAATCTTGAGGAGTTTGACCTCGTGCGATTAGTAGCGTACAGGCACAGCCCGTCCTGCACCATACTATCCGTTTGCAGCGTCGGTCCATCTTGCGAGAGATCCCACGAATGGACTCTTGAAGGATCTGATTATGATTCCTGGCCGGGACGCGTGAGCCTCGTAATAGTGTGTTGGGAGGCCCGTGGCCTAGGCCGGCGGAAGGACCCGGTGCATCTCTGCGTCCCTGAGGCCTGACTAGCTTGACTAGCCTGACTAGCCTGATCATGATTGGCCCGCCATATCTCGAGTCCGGTAGTCGAGTGGCGCGTCGAACGTCGAGGCGGGCCTGAAGCTTGAAGGAAGCTTGAAGCACCTGGGCCAGATGGGCACACATGCGCCACTGCCGTACCTAGCGCGTAAGGCCTAGGGACAAGGGACATAGGAAATAGCAACTCCATTGCACCTGTCGATCGATGATGAATGGATGACGTGGCCCATCACACTCACCCTGACATGCTGCCACGGCACTACGGCCTAGCGCCTGCGTCCGGCCCGGCATGTTCACATGTCACCTGAATATGAACGTTCAGTTGAACAACACTAAGTACTAAGTACTAAGCCTTAGTGCTTAGGCTAAGCTGACCCCATCGGGACGGTTTCCAGCAAGAAAAAGGTGACCTCTAGCCTCTGGTCTCAGGGCCTCAGGCCTGAGCCTCAGGGCCGCACGGCCGGTGTCGTCGTTTGCGCGCGCGCGTATTCTTCTTCTTCTTAGATCTTACCACCCACCACCTCACCTCAGGCCTCACCTCCGACTTAGCCTTACCCCTTACCTACCCCTACCCGTCCCTATGGCACCTATTCCCACCGAATCCTATCGCTGGCCCAAGCCCAAGTACACCTTCGAAGTACGTCTCGCGTCTCCCTCCCGCCTGCCCATGCCCCATTTCTGCTCGGATGATCGATGAGCTCCCCCCCACCCCCCCTCCCTCCCCCGACCTGGCCACTCGCCACAGACCAGACACAGACCCCTGAGTACTGAGTACTGACCACTTACCGCGGACCCTGGGTCACTCCCCAGACCGTCAAGGGCTACTTTCTTTACGATGACGAGCAGTCTGATCCCCAACTGGCCCCGCTCGAGCCTAACTTTGGCCTGCGCAGTGACAAGACGTGGAAAGATCTGCTGGCTGAATTGATTGGTACGTTACGTTCCGTTTCGTTCGTTCCCTTTCTCTCTTTTTCTTTTTCTCTCCCTCGTTACCCCCTGTGATTGGGGCTGTGGTGGCTGTGGTGCTGATACTGACAGAGCTCAACGAGCACGCCGAACCGGGCGTGCAGTACAAGCTCATTTACGCCGGTCGGCATGGCGAAGGTTACCACAACGTGGCCAACGATAAGTACGGGCCGATGTGGGACGAGAAGTGGAGCCATGAGTTTGGCGATGGCACGCTCACCTGGGGTCCGGACCGGAACTTACGCCACTCGGTATCCAACAAGCTCAAGCTATCGACACGGAATGGAAACGGCTACTTGTACCGGACAACCTGGACCAACCTCCGCTGCCTACGCGGTTGATCAGCAGCCCCTTTCGCCGGAGCGCAGTCACCATGCTCACTGCGTGGAACCATGTGCTGGCAAAAGGCTTGATACCTACCACCCTGTCATTCGCGAACTGTGGCGCGAAACAAATTTGGAGCCACACGTGCGACTGGCGCTCGTCCAAGACCATCATCCACCATCGCGTCCAGAGTTTGTCTTAGAAGACAAGATGTCCGAGGAAGATGAGCTGCGGCACGAGGTGTCGAAACGGAGGATACAGTGTACATCCGTATGCGGTTGCTTGAGTCAAACGTTTGATGAGTTCCCGACGACCCGGTGATTGGCATCTCGTCCCACTCGGGCGCGGTGCGGGGCCTGCTGATGGCCGTCGGACACAACGTGTTCAAGCCCAAGATTTGCGTTTCATCCCGCTCATCGTCAAGGCCACGCCCATTGACGATTGATGGTTGATGTTTGATGCGTGGTGCGTGGTGCGTGGTGCTTGGAGCTGTGGGTGGATGGATGTGTGGAGCGTCTGGAAGCTTGAAGCTCAGTTGAAGCTCGAAGCGCCTTGGCGCTACACGCTCGGTGGCTGGAGCGCTACTGTGGGCTTCTGTCTTTCTCCTGGGACTAATTGTGCATCGTGTCTCTGCGACCAGGGGGCTCGGTTGGGTGGTTCGAAAGGGCGGGTACTACAATGGGCAGCACTGGTAAGCAGCCGTTGAGCACGGGTGCAGAATGCGTTAGGACCGGTGCCATGCGGGATCAGCATAGTCGAGTGACGCTTGGAGGCAGAAGACGCTTTGGGCGTGGGACTAAGGGCACGTGAGCATGCACGTGATGGCTGCTTGGACGCATGCCACGTGGAAGGATGGACGACCGATGCGGGCGAAGCCGGAACAGACGGGTGGAAGTGAAAGGGGAAGGGGAAAGGGGAAAGGGGAAAGGGGAAAGGGAAATTTGAAATGGCGGGCGATGGTTTGAACACGCGCCGAGACAGCGCGGTGGGAGGGCACGGGGCGGGGGTGCGGCTGGTGCGGGCTGGAGCGGGGGGGCGCCGGCCGTCTCGGAAGACGTCCCGGCGGCCAGGCCCCCCGTTTCGCCCGGCACGCAGGCAGTGTCGCGGGGGAGTAGTATATCGCTACCCCCACCCGGCCTTGCGTCCCAGCGGAGGCCCATGCCAGTGCCATGTGAAGCTCCACCTCAAGCGAAGCGTCAGCATCAGTGCGACTCAGCAGGGCTGCCCCCCGTTCGTGTTGTCCGTGGGACGTTTGCCCACCACGCACCACTGCCCCACGCGCCGCCCCCACACCCACTTGTCCCGCCTTTTGCCCGCCCCACGCTTGGCCTGTCGCCCTTCTGCCTTTAGTAGTTGGCCTTGCGCAGCCAGCCCCCGCTCTCCTCTCTCACCACCGTCTCTCCCCCCCCCACACCATGGCTGCCTCTGCTCCTGCTCCGCCTTCCGTCCTCGACCACGCCGCCCGCGACATGGTCGGCTACGGCCCCCATCTCCCGACCCCCAGTGGCCCGGCGGAGCCAAGATCTGCATCTCCTTTGTCCTCAACTACGAGGAAGGCGGCGAGCACACTCTCCTCAACGGTGAGCCCACAGCGAGGCCTTCCTTTCCGAGTCTGGTGCCACCGGCAGCGCGCGTCCCGGTCGCAACCTGGGCGTGTGGAGAGTGGGTACGAGTACGGTGCCCACCGTGGGTTTTGGCGCATCCTCAACCTGTTCAAAGAACGTGGCTTGGTCTTTACGTCCTGGGCGATCGGACGGGCCGTCGAACTCAACCCGGCCGTGGTGGATGCAATGCAAGATGTGGATGTGAGGTCGGGTCCCACTCGTACCGCTGGATCGATTATTGGGAAACCCCAGAGCACGAGGAAAGGCAACATGTCGACTTGGCCCTGTCGGCACTTACTAAGGCTTCCTCCGCGCACAGTCCCGCTCGGATGGTACACCGGACGCCAGTCCCTCCAGACACGACGCATCGTGTATGACAAGTACCGCCAATTGGGCTTGCTCGACAAGTACTACGATAGTGATGCCTGTATGTTTCCTTTTGCTGTTTGCTGTTTGCGTTTTGCGTTTTGCGTTTTGCGTTTTGCGTTTTGCATTTTGCATGTTGCTTTGTGTGCGGCGGAGCCAGATACTGACCCACTGTGTGATATTTAGACGACGAGGACCTTCCGTACTGGGTGACAAGTCCTTCGCCCTCGCGGACCGAACCCTCTCCGCCTTTGCTTGTCATTCCCTACACGTTAGACAACAACGATATGAAATTTGCGCAAGCGCCCGGGTTTAGTGGTGCCTCGCCGTTTTACGAGTACCTCAAAAACGCTTTGACACACTTTATTCCGAGGCGCCAAGGGCGAAAAAATGATGAGCATCGGACTCCACTGCCGCGTAATCGGTCGTCCAGGTCGCTTCCCGGGCCTCGTCGCGTTCCTAGACTACATCCAAAATTCGACGGTGTCTGGGTCGCCACTCGCTCCCAAATCGCTGACCACTGGCGTACCACTCACCCTGCCCCAGCTGGGTTGTAACATGAAAAGGCAAAACGTACATGAAAAAACGTACATGAAAAAAACGTTGAAGGAAAAACGTACATGTACGTATTAGTTGGGGTTCTGTTCCCTCCTCCCCCCCCCACTCCCTCCTGTGGTGCGGCGTTGCATCCCTAGTTATTGTCTTGTCCTTGATGAAACCATCTTGTGCCTGCGTGTGTCCAATTTCTACTTCTTTTCTGGCTGCCTGGTATAGATAGTAGGCCTGCCTGTGCGCCACCAGTGGTCATCACCTCCAGGTCATCCTATAGTGTGCGCCAGGCAACGTACACCCCGCCTTCCTTCTTCCTCTCACACTCTACTCTTTCCGTCATGTGGTCATTACCACCACCCTCGTGCTGTGCAGTACATCTGCATCCCTGATGCCCACGTCGTTCACAGCGATCCAATGCGTAGGTACTAACTCAATAAAAGTCAAA
This sequence comes from Moniliella sp. 'wahieum', assembly GCA_003971905.1. Classification (NCBI taxonomy): domain Eukaryota; kingdom Fungi; phylum Basidiomycota; class Moniliellomycetes; order Moniliellales; family Moniliellaceae; genus Moniliella; species Moniliella sp. 'wahieum'. The sequence continues at coordinate 171,570 of RSEE01000106.1, read as the reverse complement.
TGGCGCGTCACCGAGGCCTAGTAGCACAGTAGGCCCTTCCAGCACAGTAACGATCCTTGAACTAGGGTGTGAAACGTTGAACAGCCAAACCGTGTCATTTCAGATGGATAGAGGCAAGAGAATCCTGGGGTGCGCTCGGCACTCAAGCGCGCCCACCGCTACAGCTACCGCTGCTGGTTGCAGAGAGAGGCTCAGTCCAAGGTCCTATCATGTATCATAGGTGAACGGAGAGTCAGGCGATCCGGATCAACAGTTTGCCAATCGTCTTGCGTGATGTGATGTCCAGCTCGGCTTGGCGGACACCCTCGGCAGAGAAAGGGTACTCCTTGTAGATACTCTGCTTGATGACTCCCTGGGCCAACAGGTCAAACAGCTCTTTGGGTGTATGCCTGCCACTCCTCTGGGGTCGCAACGTAGTTGCCCAGCGTGGGACGGACAATCTTAACGTTCTTCGAGGCCAGACGTAGCAGGCTCACAGGCGGCACTGCACCAGACGCATTCCCAATCGAAAAATCGTACCCTTACGTGCAACCGCTTTGAGCGCATCTGCAGAAAAAAGACGGGTTTTTGCCTAGTTAGCTAGCTGCCCTCTCCCTTTTGCACATCAAGGCCAGGCCAAGACAACAAAAACAACCAAAACAACGTACCTTCAAACGTTGCCTTTCCCACGCCATCAAACACGCCTCCACCCCACGTCCGTTGGTCAACTTGGCCACCTCGGCAGGAATGTCAATCCCTTGAGTCGAGAGGAAAACGTGTTCGGCGCCTGCCTTGCGTGCATGTTGGACTTTTTCCTCGGTCGACACGGTGCCAATTACATGGGCGCCGCGATGGGTGGCAATTTGGGTGATCAGGGTGCCCAACCCCCCGCAGCGGCAGGCACTAAAATCCAGTCCCCCTTCTGGACACGGTACGCCTCCGTAACGTTCGTCAGGGCCGTCAAACCCTGTAGAAGCGTTGCAGCTCCCGTACGGCTATCCACACCGGGGGGCAACAAAGCTACTCGCTTGTCCACCTCAGCAGCAGGGACCAACTTGTACTGCGTGTAAACCCCGTCACCGTAATACGCTACCTTGTCACCCACCTTGAACGAAGCACCTTGTCCAGCCGCGACCACTGTCCCGGCCAACTCGACACCGAGTGTGAACGGTACAGCGCGCGGGTACAGCCCGCCCAAAAGGTAATTGTCAATGTAGTTCACCCCAGCATACTCGGACTGAATCAACACGTCCCCCTGCTGCACAGCGCCAACAGGTACCGTAGCGTCCACGAGAACTTCGGGTCCACCAGGCTTGCTGACTTGCACAGCCGATTGCGTCGTGGGCAGGACCATGGTGTTGCACTTAACGAGTACGGGCGGAGGGAGAGAGAGAGAAGGAGAGGAGAGGAGGGAGAAACAGATAGATGCGCTGGGCAGGAGTGGGGAACAGACGTCCGTTTTATTCCTCGGCTTATCTCCGGCCGTGCACGGACGCGCGCTTCCCGGGCGTCTTGTGCTTCGCTTCGCTTGGCAATTGCAATTTCAGCGTTGGCTCGCACGCCACGCATTGCGTAATCCCAATCGGACTCGGAATCGGAATTAGAATCAGAATCGGCCGCCGTCAAATAAACTCGAGAAATCATCGATCATCGACTATCCCCCATCTCGACCCAGGCCCTTCTTCTCCACCGCTTGCCTTGTCGAGTCACGACTAGCATGGCTCGACGTGCGTCTCGCCAGGGCGCTCATCTTGCATTTGCATTCCGTGACGGTCCGGCGGTCACGCACCGGTCACGCGGTCACGCACCGGTCACGCGGTCACGCACCTCCCATGCCACACGCTCCCGGTATACGGTTGGCTGGGTTTTGGGTCATCCACAATTCCTATGGGCCGTCGCAAGGGCCCACTCACGTCATTTTCGTGAGTGAGTACTGAGTTGCTATTAGGAGACAATCAAGAGCAGCAGCATTTGCCTTGCTGTAGTGTATGGATCGACGAAGGAGGTGGCCTGCGCAGACATCAACCCGATCGTGAGGGCAGCCACGATCTATTTTTGCCGTACAGATAGGGACCAAAGGAGACATAACGTAGTCGAGAGAAGACGGGGAAAGACAAAGAACTGGGGGGAACACTAGTCACCGCGGTCATGATGCATAATTAATCATTGGGCGAGCCCCGCGGCGCGACGCGCCCCTACAGTTTAGAAGTACAAACCGTTGCACGACGGAAAATTGGTGAACTCCACCACGCACGGTAAGTCTGGTCCCAGATCATGGTCGAACCAGCTGGTGTGAAGCTTGAAGCTTGAAAGCGAAGGATGAGGGAGTCTCTGACCAGGTGGCTCCCTTTGCATCACAGTGCAGAGTCCGCAGCTCAGAAGAGCAGCAAGCGCGTAACTTCAAGACTGTTACGGGGCGCTCCAGTTATCGATATCTCCGGACATGAACCCCGCATGTCGTAGACAGCTCTTCACCCAACACGCGTCAGTCCGGTTTGACTAGCGAGAGAGAGCCAGTCGACACCTTATCCTCGCTGCGGATATCTTCCGCGGCCTGCCATGGTCGCATGTGGGCTTATCGGGACGAGATGCTTTGTGCCCATTGCGTCCAGTCTTGTCAGAACCCTTCCTGCTGCGCCCGACTACGGAGCGTCAGGCCTTGTGGAGAGCAAGGGATGTGCATTTGTCTTTACCTTTCTGGGAAGTGCCCCATTCTGTCTATCCCTGTCATGAGGAAGTGAGGCCTGGTTCCTTCTACTGGATATAAGCAGCCATGTCTAAGGTTTGCTAGCTGGTCCTGTGGGTCGACAATCCTGTCTATTCTGCTGATCTCCCGACTGCCAGTTCCTCTCTCGCTCTTCCACCTTCTACCACCCTTACGCTTACGAATTTACGACTTCCGTCGAGTGCACTGCAAGCCGCGGTTACTCTCATCAGTAGTGCTCGCTCTTCTTTAGGACTCTGTCTGTTCCCGCCAGTTACAGGATACCGAGTGTGGTAACGCTGTGTGGAACAGAGTAACTTCGGAGCTCCTGGACCCCTTCAGCTCACCCGCTCGGTTCAACCAGGATCTGGAGCAGGACTAACGTACGAGCCACCGATGGATCCGCCAAGTGTGTTTAACCCTAAACTACAGGGGGTCCCACCTCGGGACCCCCCCCCATGACATGCATGACACGACCTGGTGTGGAGGCGAAATAGAGAGTATTGGCTGGATGGCTTCCTCTGCGTGCACAGGCCGTTCAGACGAGCAGTGTGCGTAACTCGTCAAGACTCGTTGAAGCGTCCAGGCACGTACGGAGGGAAACGCAATGTGTGGTTGTTTGGTCGGTCCTACCCTCGACGCTGTGGCTGGCAGAACCAGACGCAGTCCTATTCCCCGTGAAGAGCAAGCTTATCAATCTCTATTTGCAGTGTACCCGACGTGAGTCGTAACGGCGTAAGCTAGTGGGACGGAGAATCAATGGTACAGGGAGAAGGTGGAAGTGTGGCAAAGTGGGCAAAGTGGAAATTAGTATAGGTTCGAGAGCGGTTGCTCGCTAGTATATAAGGCCTTACTCTTCTCATCGCCTCCTATACATCTCCTGAGAGCCTCACATTCAATTCTCCATGCTTCAGCAGCTGGGCGTCTTCTGGCCTCTTCGGCTCCGAACCAGGGCAGCATGGCATCCCCCATAACGACCCACCGATCCTGATATGTGACAGTGGACGAACGTTAAAATTTACCCCGGACACTTGGTTGCATCACGCAATCGATCCATCCATTGCTGCTCTGTGGAAACAGAGCACTCTATTTGACGCGCAGACTTCAACCTATTAGGGGGGAAACGCGATTCCGACGACAGTAGGAGGGGGAGCGGGAACGATATTACGTGTAAAGCAAGGAGCGTGGCGGTGGTGAGTCAGTAGGAACTACTACGGCTTCTCAAGGTTGGTTCGATTGGTATAGAAGTGTACCGATCCATGTACAGGGGCACAACACCAACTAGCGTATACCTAGTGACGGGGTCCAATAAGGCCTCGCCAGAGTAGAACGACTGTGACCAATTACCCCGTTCGACGTTCAAGCACGCCCAGCGGAAACAAAAATCGGAGCAGGTAAGGCGGGGCTCGGGACCCCGAGATCTTTTGGTGAGCAGGATGCGGTTCCGTGGCCAGGGGAGGGGAACCGGGTACCGCAGAAGAGGTGGGGACAAGCGGTTCGTAGTCTCCATCAGCAAGGGACCGGAAGAGAGTGGCTCACAAGAATGATCTGGTCCGTCACAGGGGTGGGTACCGTCTTGAGCACTGTACGCTTGTTTCATCTCGGCGAGCGAGAGGCACGGTTCTGGCGCATGGTTTCACACTGCGGTCGCTCCGCTTGCGTGGCACAGGTGGCGGTGGTGAACATACTGTCGATGCTGCCACATTGGTCCAGGGAGGGAGGGGTAGGGGACTTCGACTCTTCCCCTGGCGAGCTAGGCGCGACAGCGGTCGAGATGGGCGGGACGAGAGCCCCCTGGGGCACGTAGCGCCTCGGGAAGTTGGTGGGCACAGCAGGGGGAGGAGGTCCGGGTCCTCCGGGCCGGATTGGATTGCACGGTGGCGATGCCGTCGGGGGCCGGGGGGAAGAGGGGAGGTTCGTGGGCGTCGTATTACACCCCGCGGGAGCGAGAATGGAGGTGCCCGCACGCTTGCCCTGGGCCTTAGGGTTATTTCGACGTGCGGTGTGGTTAACCTGCACGTGACATGTGACATGCGCAAGCGGCGCGTTGGAATTGAAATGGCACATGTGATGTGATGTTATGATGTGGCGTGATGTGATGTCATCGGCCACCCATCCAGCGACGTGCAACGCTTTTTTCTTCCCTGTCGTCGATCGGCCTCACTGGCTCGTCCTCCACTCCAGCTCCAAGTGCCCGCCGCCGCTTTCTTTTGCTCTTCGTCTGCGTCTGCTTCTGCTTTTGCGTCTGCTTCTGCTTCTGCCACTGCTTCTGCTTCTGCGTCTGCGTCGGCCCCCTCCCTGCGGTCCACGATGGCGCAGAAGCGCAAAGCGGCACCCGCCTCGCCCCAGGGGCTCCAGCAGCCCAAACGACGTCCGACTTTGTCTGCCTCCTCTTCTTCTGCCTCTGCTGCTGCCCCCCCGCGCCGCCAAGGGCCCAAGCCTCCGCACCAGTCCAAGCTGCTGGCCAAAATGAGGGACAGCCCCCGCTCCGCCTCTGCCCGCGCCCTGGCCGTCCAGACTGCCCTCCATTCCATCGCCCCGCCTGCGTCCGACACCCCGCGTCCCGTGTCTGCAGAAGCGTCGCTCCTCCCCCCTGAGCACAATGTGCATCCCACCACCGCACACGCAGTGCCACCAATACCCGTACCTGCACCAGCACCAGCATCCCCGTCCACAGCTGCGTCCGCATCCGCATCCACATCCGCATCCACATCCGCTTCCGTACCGCACCTTGTTTCTCTCTCTGCCTCGACGCCGACTGAGGTCGAGCTGCCATCCCTACATCCGCATCCACATCCGCATGCGCCGCCTCTCTCTTCTCCGCCTCTTTCCTTTTCGTCCGGGGGAAAGGGCGGAGGTACGGCACCCCCCTTGGTGTCTGCGCAACCTTTCTCTTTCTCCCACCAACGCCCCCTCGATCGTTGTGCTGCTGCGCATTCGGCCTCGCCTCCACTTTGCTCGGCCCCCACGGAAGCGGACGGTAGGCGCGAGCATCGTCTTACGGAGCTGATGCGCCAGGAGACGCACCAGGATAAGCGGGACGCAGAGGAAGTGGATCTTCGCTCCCGTCGCTGTCGTTGCCGCTGCCGCTGCCGCTGTCGCTTGCACTGGAACTTGAACATCAACCTGCACCTGCACTTGAACAGGAACATGGTGTTAACCTTGAACTTGAATCTGCCTCACCTGCGTGCCGTCCGCGAACCCCACCGCACCATCTTCTCGAGGGACGTACGACCGCGACCGCACCTACCCCCTCCCGCAGCAGCAGCGCGACCACCGAGCCGGAACCTGCGAGCGAGTCGAGCGACCCTAACCCGTACCAGCCCAGCTCTCCGTCCGTAGCGGCTCGGACACCTGCATCCTTCCCTCCCCCTCGGACGGGGACGGGGACGGGGACTTTGCCTTGTCCCCCCGTCTCCGTCTCGGCCTCGGGGATCCTGGATCGACCTGACCCACAGCACAAGTCCAAGCTCGAGCCTCTCTTCTCCCCCGCTTGCCTCGGGGAAGTCTGGGTCCATCCAGCCCGAGAAGCAGGGTACCACTACCAGCTCCACGGTCCAAGTCAAGTTCAAGCTCAAGCTCAAGGTCAAGCTCAAGATCATGGGGAACACACTGGGTTGCTACCGTTGCTGCCGTTGCGACCTACGTCCTTCTCTTCCCTCCGCCGTCCGAGCGGGCCTGTCCCGCCCACCGAAGCGGACAAGTCACAGCGCGCTCCCGTTTCGTTGCGTTCCTTGCACGGCCCCTTGGCCCGCGCTCTCGCCAACACACCGTCCCGCGCCGCATAGCGTCCGGTACAAGCCGAAGTGCCAGCGCCAGTGCCAGTGCAAGTGCCAGTGCAAGTGCAAGTGTAAGTGGGAGTGCGAGTGCCATGGCGCAGGTCTCGGCAATTGGAACGCAGGTATTGCACAGGTCGATGGCGCCTCGCTTGGTTCCTCCCACGTATACCTCTTCGGCTTGGAATCCTACCACTCTCGGACTGCCTCGCGCGGCGTCAGGCCCCGCTCCCCCTCCCCCTCGGACAGCTTGCATGCCACCCACCCCAACCCATGGGAACTAAGGTGCGTACCAAAGTCTGACTGGTCTGGGGTCCTGGTTCTGGGTTCCCTCGGCTGGCGATAGGAAGGCTAATCGGTTGTGTGTGGTGTGTATATATGTGTGTGTTTGTGTGGGGTTGCGTGTGTGTGTGTCTGTGTGGAGCAGACACGGTCTCCGCTGCCACCACCGTCGGAATCGGAATCGGCACGGGCAAGCAACGTCGCCTCGCTGGTACGTCTGCTTCGGTCGCTGCAGCCCAGCCGGCCGTGGCAGGCCAGCTCCCACCGCGACGCAGTGGAAACTATCTGGAAGAGTGCCAAGGTTCTCCAAGCTATCGATACTGACCTCCCTCGCTCGCAAGCTCATGCGCATGTGCATGCGCCCAGTTCCCCTTCGCCCCCGACCACCTTAACCTCAACCTCCGCTCCCGCTCCACGCCAACGCGTAGAGGAAGTACGTCTCGCCCCCTAGTACCACCCCCTTGTTTGTGTCCTCATCCAACCACCTAACCACCCCCTCCCCGCGTTACTTTCTTCTTTCTTCTTCTTTCTTTCTTCTCTTTCTCTCTTTCTCTTTCTCCTTTCGGCGTACCAACGCCAAGCGGCCACGTACTTTTTGCAACGCGAGCGCGATGCTCGGTCCCGCATTCAACCCCAAGTTCAACCCCAAGCCCAAGCCCAAGCCCAAGCTCAACCCCCGACCGGTCGCAGCTCACCGCACGACGAAACCCTTGCACTCGGTACACCCCTTGCGCACGCCCATCCTCCTTACCAACCCCAACCCATTGCGCGCCGAGCTCCGTTCCCCACACAGCTGACTGCGGCCCAACATGCACTGCTGCGCACGACGATGGCCCAGCCTGCACTTGTCATCTCCATCCCTGGTGCGCAGGTGACCCACCGCGACTTGCTCCGTTTGCGCCCGGGCCAGTGGCTGAACGACGAATCGATTAACTTTTATGGCCAGTTGATCGCCCACCGATCTAAGCGAGCCGCCGAAGTGCGCGCTACGGCCAGTGCGAATGCTCATGCGAATGCTAATGCGAATGCGAATGCAAATGCGAATGCAAATGCGCATGCTGATGCGAATGCGCGTGCCCATCCCGCTGGTTCTGGTTCTGATCCTAGCCCTGGTCGTGAACTTGACGCCGGGCAGGGCCGGGGGAAGCGGAAGCGTCGGTTAGCGCAGGCGGAGGCGCTGTGGGACGTGCATGTGTTCAGTTCCTTTTTCTACCACAAGATCAGCACGTGTGGGGCTACAAGTGTGGCGCGGTGGACGCGCAAACTCGACATACTGGCCAAAGATAAAATTCTCTTCCCGGTCAACCTGTCCAACACCCACTGGGCTACCGGCTGCATTGACCTACGTCGCAAACGGATCGAATATTACGATTCGCTACGGATGCCCAACAAGCCCTTTTCCACCATGTACGCACTTGGCTGCGCGCGGAGCATACCGCTCATCGTCCTGATTCCCTTGGCGCGACGACGATTGGTCTGAGTATTCCCCGCCCAGTTTTCCCGCCCAGAATAACGGCGTCGACTGCGGCGTGTTCGTCCTGGCTACACTCGATTATCTTTGTCGACGCGACGTGCCACAGGACGGCCAGGTGCGTCAGAAGGCACAACAGGGACAGGAGAAGCAGGAGACGCAGGTCCAGGAGCACCTTTCCCCATTTGGATTTACTAGCGATACCATGCCCTACCTTCGCCGCCGATTCGCATACGAAATCATTACCAAGCAGCTGCTCGACTAAGTACTAATCACTCACTCGCACCTACTGTCGCCGTCGGGCGGAGGAGGACACCACTTCCCCCCCACCCCCCACCTAACCATCTTGCCTCTTTCTATCTTGCTTGATCAATACAATTCGCACGCATGGTGCTTGGTCCTGGATGCCATGAAGGTCTTGCTCGAGACCGTCCCTGCAGTGGTTTCCCCTTCGCACGATGCACGATACTCGATGTAGGATGTAGGATGTAGGATGTAGGATGTAGGATGTAGGATGTAGGATGTAGGATGTAGGCCAGGGCGCATGTGGATTGGGACTGGTGGCGTGGCGGAACAGCAGAAATTAACCACGGGCGGAATGGAACATGGAATCCTCTACCCAGCCCAGCCCAGACCAAAGCACCAAAACCCAAGAAGCGCCCTGAACGTCTGAACGCTGAACTTACTGAACACTGTTCACTGACCCGCAAGCAGCATGAGCCGCGCCCCTCCCTATGGCCAGGCACGACGGCCGTGCGCGCTGGGCGCTGCCCCACCCACACCCACACCCCGCCAGCGGCCGATGCGCCTCCCCCCGCCTCTGCGGGGTACGCCGCTGGTCCTGCCCCGCCTCCTCCTCCTCCTCCTCCTCCTCCTCCTCCTCCTCCGCTCGGTCGGGCTGCATGGGCACGCGAGTATGGCCGCGATGCGTATGGCAGAACGGCATCTGCGCACGAACCGTATGCCCGTGACGCGTTCCGTGGTGGGGAGCGCGGAATGCGTCGACGCGAAGGGCGCCGTGAAGGTCGACGGGAACGTCCGCGCGAAGGTCCACGTGAAGGTTGGCGTGAACGTCGGCGTGAACGTACCCGTGACGGTCGGGGTGAACGTCGCCGCGACGGTCGGGGTGAACGTCGCCGCGACGGTCGACACCAAGGCGGTGGGAAGATGGAGATGCGTGCCGAGAGCACGGAACGGCTGAGTCGGACCTTGTTGGTGCGCAACGTTGATCTTGCCACGTCGGTCGAAGAGATTTGGCTGTGTTTGGGCAGTATGGAGAGGTCAAGTCGGTGGAGGAACGGTGGGCGAGCACGGGGTTGGCTTGGTTACGTTTTACGATGTGCGCGCGGCGGCTGAGGCTAAACGGCGTTTGCGGGGTTACGCGCTGGGGCCTGCACGTCACCCGATCCATGTCCACTATGACTATGAGGACGAGTACGAGTACGGTTCCGGCCTGCCTTGTCCTGATCGCTCTCTGCCGCCCTGCCCACGCACTAGCAACCAAGGTACTGTTCGTGTGGGCTTGCTTGACAGGGGCGTGGTTGCCCCCACGCTGGCGCAGGACCGCGTGCAAAACATGTTTGACAAGGTGGCGAAATCCAATCCAATCCATCGCTCGGACCGGCCTGGATCGGTGCTGGTACAGTACTTTGATGCCCGCGTCGCCCTCATGGCCCTCGACACGCTCCATGATAAACAAGCTGGTCCAGACGCTACGTGGCAAGTCTCCTTGGTCTGGGACTTACCGCCTCACAATCAGCGACCACAACCACAACCACAACCACACCACACCACCCTCCCGCCCACACAGGACACTTGATCGTGCCACCTTTGATCAGCCCAACGTGCCGTCGCCCCTCCTCCTCCCCCTTCTCCTCTGGGGTTCCTTCCTCTCGTTCTTCTTTTTCGCCCTCGCCCTTCTTGGCCTCCGTTCCAACCGTACCGGAACGGGCACCGGAATGGGCACCGGAATGGGCACCGGAAATGGGCACCGGAATGGGCACCGGAATGGGCACCAGAATGGGCACCGGAAATGGGCACCAGAATGGGCACTGGCAGAACGGCCGTCATGTTCGCCCAGCGCGTACACCGTCCCACCCCACCCGAACTCGAACCCTGCAACGCACATGCTGCTCTCGTCGCAGCGTGCCCGTATGCGCACGTACCACCCCCCACCTCCGTCGTACTCGGCACGAGATCGAGATCGAGGTGGAGATCGAGCGCACAACACCCCACCACCTGCGCCCGCACCTGCGTCTCCGCTTCTGACTCTCCCTCTGACCCGCGCTTCAACGTAACCTTCGTTCTCCAAGCAACGACGCCAGCTCCAACACCATGGCAACAGACCGCCCTGGCCCAACAGGTGCACAAAAAGGCCGTCCTACTTGCTCCCGCTGCGCCGCCTCTTCTTCCCCCCGGCTCTGCCCACCAGGGTGCGGCGCTTGGTTCGCGCCACGTCGTGTCGCACTCGGAGGGATGTCATGGGGGGGCGATGTCAACGGGGGGTGTCAACGGGGGAGATCGCACCCGGGGGATCGCATCCCGTGGGCGTCACAACCGGTAGCCTACGCAGCGTTGGCTCTGGGACCGCAACTGGTTGGTCTCGCAACTCTAGCCCCAGCTCAAGTCCACCCTGTCACCCTCATCCCCAACTCCAATTCCATCCCCAACTCGATCCTCAACTCGATCCCCAACTCCGTCGGCGTCGGTTGCTACCCAGCTGTAGCTTGGCCAACAATGCGGGCAAAAGCGCGGTTTGAGCTTGGGCCTGCGTGTAGACTGGACTTAGGCTTGGGCGTAAGGGTTGCGACCAAGCAGCATCAGCTTAGCTCCGCTACCATGCCACCACCAATACCCCCGTCGTCCGCCTGTCGGAATTGATGATTGATGCATGTGCATGATAGATGATCGATGAGGCCCTGAGGGCTTGCTGCAGGGTCTTGGCGTGCGGTCGGACATAGTGCAGAGCCCCATCCCGCCGGGCGACAAGCGCGCCGGGCCAAGGGCGTGGCGAGGCAGGCGATGGCGCAACACAACTCACATCACAGCAGCCGACGGAGCACGGCCCAGCTGGGCCGTGTGCCACTGAGCCAGGCAGGCCAACTGGCCGTGCACACCGCCAGGCACCGCAAGCAAAAGCGAAAAACGTATTTATACGCGCTTGAATATTGATTGCTGTTGCTGGGCCCCAGCCTCGGGTCGCGGTTACCGGTTCGGCCTGTCCCCAATCCCCAACGAACGTCACCACTACTTCCTTACACTGGTCCGCGCGCATGCCCCCGCGCGTGTTTCTGCTTGGCCCAGGCTTTGTCGGGGGCGCTGTGCTGACGTACCTGCAGCGCCAGCGTCCCGACCTCCACCTCGCTGCCTTGGTCCGCCAACCGGACCAGGCCGAGCTGCTGCGCGCAGTGGGCATCGAGCCCGTTCTGGGCTCCCTGGACGATGCGCAGCTGCTACAGGACCAGGCTACCAAAGCTGATGTCGTACGTTGCATTCTCTCGCTTCAATCCATTTGTCGGTGGGCGTTGAAGATCCTGCTTGCTCCTACTACCTGTCCTGCCTGTTGTCTCCTGGTGGTGGTGTACTGACTACGTTCGTCGTATCCCATCTAACCTACGCACTGTGTTGCACGCATCCTCTGCTCTCGCGCTCATCCCCCGCAGGTCATCAACACTTCTTCCAACAAGCACTTGGCTTCGGTCCAAGCTCTTGCGGCTGGGTTCAAGGCCCGACCGCCGTCGGATACGCTTCCCATCTACATCCATACCTCGGGCAACGGCGTTCTGACCACGGGGGACCACGGTGACCGCCCACATCGAACACGACGCGTACGACGACTCAGATCCTAAAGTGGAAGAACGAATTAAGGCCACAGCGCACCACCGTTCCATCGACCTGGCTGAACACACCTCTTCTCCCCCCTCGCTCGCGTCGCTATCGTTTCCCCACCACTCATCTACGGCCTCAGTCCCACCCCCCTCCCACAGCACCGCCTCAGTGTCCAGGTACCCACCTTACTTCGCGCCGCGTACGACTCCCGCAACACTCGTCGTGGCCACTGGCCAAGGCGTCTGGAGCACCATTCATATTGACATTTGGCTTCGGCTTACCTCGCTATCTTGGCCCAGTTGCAGGCTTCCCCATCCAGGACCCCTAGATGGAAGGATTACTTTTTCCCAGAAACGGGTGGTACGTCGGCCGTCTTTGCGTCTATATATAATGCCCCCCGCTGGGCTTGCGTCAGTGGTGCATGGCAGGCTTGAGGTTCCATGCTGACTTTGCTGGGCTGTGTGCTTGTGTGCTTGTGTGTTTGTGTCTGTTGTATTGGTTTCCCCTAGCTGTCCAATTCCACTCGCTGTCCGAGACGATTGGCACGGCGCTAGAGCAAGCGGGTGCGATCCCAGTCGCATCACGAGCGGTGCGCACAGCTACAGCACAAGAACAAGCTCACTTCTTTGGCCCTCCAGAGGTGGCCTTCCAGTTCTGGGCGGACAATGCTCGTGTCCACTCCTCCCGCCTCGCCACGTTGGGTTGGTCCCCCGATCCGGCCTTCCCCACCTCCGTCCTCCAGTCGGTGCAGCACGTCGAGGTGCCGATTGGCTTGAACGCCAACGCAGCAACTTGAAGTTATAACGTCGACGCTCTGATGCCATGTTGCTTGTCAGAAACTGCAGCTCCTGTGCTGCTTTGTGTGGTCGATGGTCGATGTGATGGTCCAAGGGATGAAAAAGGATATGGATCAATTGGGCTGCTAATAGTAGGCCGGCTATGCTCGTTCTTGGCGCTGGTATGAATGGTGCCGATGCCAGGGAGGGATGTGGGGGATGAAATAGATTGAGAAGTACTAGGATCCACAGCCGAGGGCGTCTTCTCTTCCGTCAGGCCTCAGGCCCCTCAGGGCGGTGCACACGGGGGTCCCGGGAGAAACGCGGGGCGTACAAACAACGCACGGGTGATCCAGTGGGTGCTCTGGTGCTCTACTTGGGCAGTGTTTGGGCGGCGCCGTTCCTGTGCTCGCGCCGCCGCTCCCGCCTGCCCCGGCCGCTGCGCTCGCCACGTGGGCCGTTCGGAGCGGGGGGGAGCCAGTGGTGATGATGGAAGTCGCAGTCAGCCACGTCATGGGCCCAGGCGGTCAGGCATTATGGATGTGGTCGGGCGGCCGCAGGAGTTACGCTAGTCATCGATCATCGAGTCATCCCAGTCATCTGCCCAGTCATGAAACCATGCTCTCCCGATGGCCCCGGCGCTCCACTCGCCCCGTGCTGCGTCCTGCCCCGCAGTCGGCTTCTGTGCGCTTGTTTTCGCCCACCCCACCCGATCCCGACGCTCTGCCCGCCATCGGTCATAACCAGCCGCTCTGCCTGCCTCGCCCCCACCACCACCCCATCCCCTAACACCATGTCCACCGACGCCGCCGCCGACCTCCTCGCCCCCCTCGCCAACCTCGCGCCCCACACGCGCATCACCCACGTCGTCCGCGCCGTCCGCCGCCTCCCACCTGGCCCCCAGCAGTCCTTGCTTGACCACCTCCAGCGCGGCGACGCAGACCAGCAGTACCTCGCCGCCATCGCCGCGTGTGCCGTCCACAGCACCGCTGGATCCACTCCCATCTCGCCCACCCCGACCCCCACATCCAGCGCCTTGCTCTCCTCGCTGCCACACCCCAGCTCGTGTCCGACGACCACATCGCCAGCGCCCTCGACGGCGACCTTTCCTTGTACACCCGCAGGGCCCTCTGGCGCACCGGCCTCACCCACCGCCCCGCCCTTGCCGAGCGCCTCTTCCCCACTGTCCGCGCCACCTGGGGCGATGCCGCCGCCATCCTTGTGCTCCCCCACTGCACTGCCCCTACTGTCGCCCGCTTCCTCCCCGACATGCTTGATGTCGTTCACTCCGATTCCCATTGGCGCCGTTTCGCCACCTTGCACCCCGCCGTACTCTTGGACGTGCTAGTCCACAGCCGCACACATCTCATCAACCAGGGCCTGATGCTCCCGCCGGCCTGGTGGGGCCTGTTTGGTCCCGGCATCGAGGCGCTGCTCAGTACACGTCTACCGGGCTGGCCACCAAAGTTCTCGACCTGGTCGACTTGACCCCCGACGTCTTCCCCGGGAACTGTGGCCCTGCTTGGCGGCCCTGGTCCGCACCGAGCCCGCACGCATGGCCCAGTACATCATACAGGGCCAGTTGCGCAAGGGTAATTTCTCCACTCGCGCGTTCAAGCGGATGCTCCGTACTGTAGTGGATACCCCGAACTTCTCGTGTTCGCCAAGCATCTCGCTGGCCGAGGGTGCTCGTTCTCTGCCCTGGAACACCTCTTCCCCCGCCGTGTCCGAGACGATGTTTCACAAGTCTTTCCCTCACCGTCTGACGAAGACCCTGGCGAGCTTGGAGTCCAATCCTTGGACGCAGCCGTGACCGCCAACCCGGTCGAGGCCCAGCGAGCCATTCACTTGGCCATGCGCAACGCCGATTCCACAGTCCGTGCTGCTGGGTACGCCCACTTTGTTAAACAGGCCAGAGCGTCCGGTGACCCTGCCCGCTGGACCACCACCATTGCTTCTCTCGCTTCACGAATCAAGAATGAGCAAGCCTCGGTGCGCACCGAAGCGCTTGCTCCCCTGGCTGACTTACCTTTCCTTCCTTCATTATGGTCGAAGGATGTCCTTCCGTGCCTCAAGCAGATGGCCATGGACGCTGTCCAAGCCCCTGACAATACTGCCTCCTCCGTCCGCTACCTGCTCGAAGTGGTCATGAGCATCCTCAGTTCCCTCGGGCCCAAAGATAAGCATATCGTCACGTGGGCAAGGGACATGCTCGCCCTGCTCTTCCCCCATCACAGTTCCTACATGAATTTTACCGACCGGATACTTTCAGGCTCGGAAGAGGTGGTGGGAGAGGCTTTGGAACCGTACCTACAGACGTTGGTCAAGGACGATGAAGGCTGCACCCTGTTTCTGGAGGTGGTGGAATCCTTGGGTCGGCACGCAAAGGCCATGACAATGCTACCAAAGTTGCTGGCTCAAGCCATTCCCAAGGCGGATAAAACCGATGGCAAGGACCTGATTGAGATCTACCTCAAACCAAAGCAAACACGAGCGGATCGTCTCGCTGAGCTCTTGAAGCAAGACCTTTCGATTGTTGCCATCGACTCGGTTGCCAACATGGTCGCCCGAATCCAGCCCGAGATCTTGGCTACGGTCCTTCGCTCCCCGCCTTGTGGTCGCTTCCTTCCAAAGGAGAAACAAGAAGAATGGATCTTGCCCTGCGAGCCCCGTGCTCTCCATGGGGTTGCGCCAGCCACCATTGACCTCTTTCTGGCACGAGCGAAACGGGTACTGGGTGTTCTCAAGCCGAGGTATACGCGAAGCGAGCTGTTGCGTCGCATCGCCCACGTCCCTGGCGGGATGGCCCTGATCCGGTCGTTGGTAGAGCAAGGTGTAAAGGGGAAGGAAGGCGTGCGTGCGTTCGAACAGGCTCTGTCGGTGCTGGACTCGGCGGCGTGCGTGCCTCTTCTCTTGTCGCATGCGTCGGACCAGCATGCTCGGGTTGCCATGCCTGCCCTGGAACGCGCAGCCAAATGGATTCCCATGTCCCAAATCACCCCACTCGCACGCTCGCTTTGGGAGGAACCAAGCAAGGTGGCCAGTCGCAAGAAGGCCGTCAGCATCGTGGGCCGCTGCTTGCCCCTTGCCGACGCGGCTGCGTTGCTGCTGGACCAGGTGGCCAAGCCCGACCTGCCCCGCGACGTTTATAGCATGATTGTGGTGGTCGCTAGGACCAAGTTGCTTGGGATCGAGGCGGGCTGGACCATCGTGGACCAAGTGCTTGTCCCCTTGAAGGAGGAACTGGAACGCGAGGCTGGTACGGAGCTGGATCAAACCGCCTTAGAACGGCTGGAGGACCGTCGAACGGTACGCCTCCAGTTGGCCAAGACAGCACCGATCAATGTCCCGGCCCAACACTGGGAGCGCTACGGCGGGGTGGTGATGGCCCTCGCTACTTCCCACGACATCCCGACTGCGACCCAGGGTTTGCGCGGCCTAGCTCAATGGGGTCGGATTCACCAGGCTGCCTTGCCCGTCCTGCTTGCTGCAACGTACGATCTTTCCCGTCCCTCTGTCCTGGTCTGGTCGACAGCTGTGCAGTCCCTTGTGGCCCTGTCGAACTCGCCTCGGGGGGAAGAGACATTATGTGCAGCAGTGGCTAGGCTACTCTCTCTTTCCGATCCTGAGCAC
The DNA here is from genome assembly GCA_003971905.1 of Moniliella sp. 'wahieum'. NCBI lineage: Eukaryota > Fungi > Basidiomycota > Moniliellomycetes > Moniliellales > Moniliellaceae > Moniliella > Moniliella sp. 'wahieum'. The sequence goes on along the minus strand of RSEE01000106.1, from coordinate 155,121 downwards.
AATGCTCAGCGCGACTGGGACTTGCCTGGAGTACGCTTGGTGCATGAGCTGGTCCGTCTCTTAACCCTGCAAGTGGACACGGACCGTGCGGCGTACGCCCCAGCCGTCTGGGCTTGTATCAAGACGATGGCCGGGGGAATAAGGATAAGAACAAGGACCAGGACAAGGATAAGGACCAGGACGAGGTATCTTATCGTTCGACTTGATCCAACTCTTAGCCACCTTGGTCAACTTTGACGACCTTCTTTGCCCACCTATCCTTCTTCTCAGGGTGTATCTGTACCGCCTCCCTCCCTGGCCCATTCGTGCGCCAAGACCCGGTCCAGACCCGCTCAGTATCACCTTGGCTCTCGGCGAACTGGTTGGCACTTACCCGGCCTTCCTGCAACCTGTCGAAAAGTTTGGGACAAACCGGCTTTGGTCGTACACCGTGCGTAATGACCAGGCCGCCCTGTCGGTGCTCAATTTTCTCGCCACTTCCCCCCATCAGGCCACGCACCAGGCCACGCGTACTTGGTCCTCCTGCTGATCGATACGTGGGGGAGAACGCTCAGTGGTCCCAACCTTGGCGCACTTTGCTCCGCTCCCCTCCGCGCGCATAAAGCCCCGGACGTACCGCCTGGGCTACCTCGATCGTCACGGATACGCACACCTATCGCGTCGTGTGGTAGTCCTGGTGGTGGGAGTGGTGGGAGTGGGTGTGCTTACTTCTCGTTGGATGGGTGTTTTGGGTGGGAGGTATGGGTGGATGTCATTCCCCCCACATTGGGTTGGGTGGGAGGTATGGGCTGGGTTGGGTGTTGGTACGGCCTCAGTGGGAACGCCAGCCAAGATATCTTGGAGGTTTTGTTCGCGTTCTTCCGTCCCTAACTAACCCTTTACATCTTTGTCCCTTTCTCCTTTACTGCAGTGGGTGCCGGTTCCCCTGTTCCTCCTTTACCTGTTCCCATGCTTGCCCCTTACCCCCCGCCTGACCAATGTAACAGATGCGAGGCTCTTTGCCCTGTGTCCTGGTCCTGTGTCCCGCTTTGCTCGTGAGCGAATCGAAATGAGTGGCGCGACCCACGCCCTTTCTGGTCTCAGGCTTCTGGTCTCAGGCTCTCAGACCCTTAGGCTAACGGCCCCTACTAGTAGTAAGCAGTGACTGAGGGATAAGAAGGAATAGAGAGACTCTTAGTAGGGAGCAGAGGGTCGAGTGACCAGTGCTAGTGACCGGGACCAGTGATTAGTGGTCCTAGTGACTAGTGACTAGTGACCTCCCTAAAGTTAAGTGGAAGCAACCCACTCACTACTACATACCTGCCCGTAGATGGGTGGCGAAAGCGTTGCCAAGGGGTAAGGGGTTAGAGTAACCCCTTAAGGGGGTAACCCACTGCTGGCTAAGAAGAACCGACCTCAGCTCGTACAGCGAACCGCACAGCGCAGCTAGGTACACCCCCACACCAAACTGCACAAGCCAATCCCTCTCGCACCGAACGCCCCGTGGGTGCTTAAGCCCCTTCAGCATTCAGCAAGTCTCTTCCATGTTCGTCGTCCAGAATTCAACGTTCAGCATTCAATGTTTAGCAGAGATAATTGATGATGCATAAAGGCACAATGTATGATGTCCACAAGTGGGGGACCTAAGATCCGAGGCGGGGGCGCGGAAGGAGAAAGCATAGAGATCGGGCCGTAGGGGAAGGGGTCAAATGGCCAGACTAGGCCTCGAATTGGGAACCATTCCCTTCCCACTTCTTCGAGAGAACAAGCCTCGCCTCGCACTGTTCCGAGGAAAACGCACGAGACCACCTTACTCGACCCCAGAACATAAGCCTTGCATGAAAAAAAGGAACACCACCAAAGTAAGCTCTTAGGCCGAAGCCGACTTGGGCGCACCGGAACGGAACCCATTCTTCGCCTTGCGAGGCACCGTCTTGAGGTAGCGCATGCGCCCCGTACCGGTCGTACGCCTCCGGATAGCCTTCTGGCCCCACTGGTACGACCCGCTCTGGCCGATGGGTAGCCACACGAAGCGCACTCCTTGTGCTGCTTGTGGAACGACCGCTTGCCACACCGCCGGCACAGCGTGTGCGCCTTAATGTGACGCAAACCAAACGAAGTCGTGCCGCGGGTCATGGCTCTTTTGTCTACTCACAGGGGGACACAGGGCGCAGGCCACAGGCCAAAGCAGGAAAGGTCAGAACGTGATCGATCGGTCCATGGCAGGGTTGGCTGCGCCCCAGATGTCCTCGCCCCCCGTGCTGCCATGCAAGTCCAGCGGTTCGCACCACGGCAAGGCACCCTGAGCTGGAGGAGGGGGGGGGGGGACGAAAGGCCAGGACAGGCGCAGCCCAAGTGGATGTGGAGCTCGTGCTTACCTTGTTACTGGGAGAGCTCGCGACGCTCGATGGGGTCCCGATCAAACGCGGGAACGGCAGCCGAAGCATCACACAGCGGGGAGGGGCACGGTAGCAGGGTTACCCAGTTCCAGAGCAAGAACAACCCTACTGTGGTGCAAACACCCTCAAGCGCAGCGCCAGTCATCATAATTCATGCGCCGATGAGCTGCGGCATGAGCGCATGGCGTCAGTGTGGACTCATATCCGTGACAACCCTATTTCTCCAGCTGGGGTGTCCCGGCCGTGTTGGGTGTGGTGGTGGTGGCGCGCCGGCCACGGCGGTTGGCGTCCCCGACGACTGTCTGACAACTTGTGCGTATCGTGATGTGGGAAAGGGCTGTCTGGCTGGCACGGGGGGGTCATTGAGGGACCCCTCTCCTGAGCGGGCAGGTGGCCGTGGCGCTCTTCGGGACATGTTGGAGGGCAGGGTGCTGACGTGGGTTGGAATGGACAGTGCACCATGGCGCCTGTGAGCAACAAGAAGAAGACCTCGACGCAGGAGAACATCAACGGCAAGCTGCAGCTTGTCATGAAGTCGGGCAAGGTCCAGCTCGGCTACTCGAGCACGCTCAAGACCCTGCGCAACGGCAAGGCCAAACTCGTCTTGATCTCGGCCAAACGCCACCGCTGCGCAAGTCGGAGCTGGAGAGTACTACGCCATGCTGTCCAAGACGCTCGTGCACCACTACCAAGGCTCGAACGTGGCTTTGGGCACGGCGTCTGGAAAGCTCTCCGTGTTGGGTACGTTGATGTGCCCGTTTCTGTACTACTTTTTTTTTATAAGCTGGGAGGAGATGGCTGACCTGTGTGGCTCGTCTTTCTCCAGTGTTCTCGCCGTCACGGACGCGGGTGACTCGGACCTCCTCAGCTCCGTTGCTAACTAAGCGAGCCGGTCATGGAGCGTCGCAAAATTCATCCATGTTGCATGCCCGCTGAATAGTGTAGGATTGGCATGTAACCTTCATCGTTGGGAACAGGGACAACTTGGTCTTCTCGCCTCTGTCACCGGCTTGGTGACCGCGCAGGGAACCCTTTTTTCTTTTGTGTTAGCTTTCAGATCTACCTCTCATTGACTTTGGTGGAGGAGCGCACCAGGGCGCGCCATGTGACGATGTTGGGCTGGTTGAACGTTGAGTCCACCACGTTAGTCTGGGATGCATCACGTGGAACGAGATGGTTGCGTACTGCAGTCCCCTTTGCTGCTCACAAGCCACTGTACAGTTTTCTGGAACGCTGCGCATACTGGTTATTCGTTCTAACCTCCCAACGCGGCGCAATGGCTCACATCCGCCGGGCACATAATAGGCTGGGTGAGATATAAGGGAGAGAGAGATGGTGAAGTGGCGGTGGAAGCAATGGTCTCCCGTCCCAACTTTTGCTCTTGTGCGGCGGGTACATTCTGACCTACAGGAACGGCGAACGCCAAGTTTGGTACTCGCAGCACCTGTAGCCTTGTGGTTGAGAGCGACAGTAAGCTATCTGAGTCTTTAACCCTTTGTGCCCCCGTCGGGCGAGGATGTCATCGCCCTGGAGGCCACACCGTTACAGGCCCGACGGATAAATGAGGAGAGCCACGCTAGCGTCCTCGATCTCCAGGACATTTGGAAAAGGCTGCCTACCACAATACCACCAAAGGACGCCACGGCCTCCTCCAGCGCAACCAAAGGACTAGGTCGGTGGCAGAGATACAAAATCAAAGGAACTCGGATGAATTAAGTGCACCTGAGAAAAGGATGCTTTTGCTGGATCGGTTCAGAGAGAGATGGATGGATCAATGATCCATTTGGGAGCGAATCATTAATCGGGCGCGACGTGGGGGCGGGGGGGGAGGAGGGGGGAGGGGGATGACAAGCCGCATGACTAAACAATGAGAGAACGAACAACCAAAGATCCGACTGTCCGGCGTCCCGAGACCCGCTCGCGGGACCCATCCCCAAACGGGCCAATACAAGTACGGGAAAGTGGTCCACCCCTCTTGAGCATGAACCCTCGAGAACGCTCACAGCTGCCCATGCTCTTGCAGTAACGCAGCACCCCGAGCCTCCGATGCGGCGGTCACGGCGCAATACTTGTCTGCGAGCTCGATGACATGCCAAGTGCCTAACCAGAAAAGGGAAGTTAGTGAGTGTTGACCACAATACAAAAAGAAGAAAAAAAACATACCTTCATCCGCGGTCGACAGGGAGAATTCGTTGGTCTCGACCCGGCTAACGGTTTGGGTATCCAGCACCTTGGGATGGGAGACCAAGTCGATGGGCTCGGTCCGTTGATACGTAAACGAAAAGGGTGCTTCGCCTTGAAGAGCAAACTTGACCAGAGCCGTAGCGCCTTCGAATAAGGTTTGCTCATCGGGCGCACCATGGTCCACCGTCACGCTGGGCAAGTCCGGACCAAGGCCGTGTACTGCGCTTCGGTCCGGGCGCAGGCGTCCACGCACAAGGCGAACCAGGATGAGCGACGCGAACCAATCGGATCCGCCCGGGGGTCGAGGCAAGTCGAGTGAACGCAGCCGAATCCGTTTCGGCCACCACTTTCACCCCCTTGGACGCCTCGGCTTGCGCCAACGCCATCGCATCCACGGGGGCATAGTCCTCCGTGCCCCCAGCGCAGAAGCTGGGTAAGGAGGTAGGTGACCTCCCACTTGGCCTGGCCCGAAAGACCAAACGTGAGTGCATTGCCAACGCACAGTTCTCGTTCGGTAAACGGACGAGCCGATGGCGTGTCATGCACGTCCAACACCACTTTTTGGTCCTCCTCTGTGCTCGCTCCCGTCGAGCACGCACCATCTTCCACCCCGCCAATCGCCACCACCCATCTTCCTGCCACATCCAACGGCCATGCCGATCCCAAACTCACTTGGGTCGTCAAGGTGGTAGGGCCTTGCGAGAGCTCAGCGCCTCCGTCGGGCACAGTCAGCGTGTGCACTTGCTGAGTCCCGTTGGGCGAGGTGAGGGACAAGGTGAGCGAAAAGGGGGGTACGCCGGTAAGTTCGATGGGGGGCAAGCGCACGTCGGTCGTTGGATCGGAGACCTTGACTTGGGAGGGCCAGACCGTGAGTCTGATACCACCGTCAGGTCATCTCCAGCGCTGGGACTGGGATCGTGGCGCCGACACAGGCCTGTACCGCCTCGACCCGACGAACCGAGCCGAGGGGGGACGATGGACGACTTGGGTAAGACGGACGAATTCCGTGGTGCTCGAGAAGGGAGACGGAGGGTAAAAGTCATCCCCGACTTGGGTCAGGGTGTAGGTATGGGCACCAGGCACGGACGTGTGAGCGGAAGGAGGGTGGTGCCCTGGGCCGCGGCAAAGGTGTGCGCATCAACCGTCTGCCGCTCGGAAGAGGAGGAGGCGTCCTCTTTCGACCGCCACGCGGCTGCTGGACCGGCGGCAGTGTGCTCATACACAATTTGCACCGGCCAGCCTTCGCCCGGCGTGACCGACAACGGCGCGTCGTCGGGCTGGCGCAGGCACACTGGACGGCGCACCAAAGTCGCTGGCCCGGCAGGCCCGGAGGCAACGGGTTTCTTGAGTTTCTTGCCCCCGAGCCAAGACGAGTGGGAACGATGGTGGAGAGGGTCGTGCGCAACCAGCGGCTCTCCGGCGGCCGGCGCAAATGCGACGCGAGGACGAGGGACCAGGCCGACCTGCCACGTCGACACGTCTTCCACCACACCGGGGCAGTCGGCATCGCGGACCGAGTGCAGCGTGTACATCCGGGGGAATCCACATCGAGGGATGCCACGCCCGAGGGGCGGCCTGGACCGTGTGCAGCGTCAAAGGCCCGTCGTCTTTGGAGTACATCACCTTCCACGGCGCGCGCCCCGTAAGATGCAGTGGAAGCGATGCATCAAGGCCCTCGGCTAGGCGCGACGCTCCGGCGAGGCCAGGCTTGGTGTCCAACGGCAGTGCGCTGGGGACAAACCCAGCATGGGGCGCGGCGAGCCGTCGGCGGATCGTGATCCCAGCACGATGGGGCGCCACCTTGGCGGTGCAGCCGCGCACATCTTTCACACTCAAGAGGGTGAATGTAGAGGATGATTCTACACGCGACGGATCGCCGTATCCGCTGGGGGGCAGCGGCGGCAAGGCTACCTCGAGCGGAATGTCGGCGCCAGGCTGAAGGCCTTCGACCGTGTGGGTGATGCTTCCCTGCTCGGCGCCAGCCACAGCGTAGGTGAGCGTGAGCGGGCCCGATCCCGATAGCGCCACGTGGGCGGTGAGGGTATCGTTGAGGCAGGTGGAGGCGTAGCGCAGCTGGGAGCTGGCCAGAGACGCCATGAGAGGAGGGTGAACGGTCTGGGTGCTCTTGGGCCCGTCGAGTGGGGCAAAGTCATAGTACTTGTCCCTCATCGCGCGGAATGCATATTGCACCTCGCCGCCCGCACTCTTCCGTCCCCTTTGGGCCAACACCTGAGGCGGCACGTCGAGTGTAAGTTGCGCTTCGCGCGTGTCGGAACGCCAGGTACGTTCGAGGTCCTGTCCACCGCCACGGACGTGGTAGGTCAGCGTGAAGGGAGGTGTCCCCGACAGGAAGCTTGCGTGGGCACGCACGCCCCTGGTCCGGCACACGCGTCCGATATGGGGCAAGGATGATGTTGACTTGGGGCGGAGGCACGGCCACGACAGGACCGCGGCCGGACCGGGGGCCGAGGTGGGGGCCGCGGACGTTTCCGGAGCAGGCGGTCGTGGGGAACAGAAGGTACTCCCAGCACTCGCCACACTCCATGTGCCTGGGTCATTTGCCGTCACGCGCACCACCGCCTCCGCATTGGCACCCTCCACGACCTGGTACTTGGTTTCCCCGCCGGACGTCGAAGGGACGAACTGCAGCGTTGCCTGCCAGCCCCATCTGCATCGGGTGCAGTCACGGCGATCGCAGGCGTAGGATGGTCCTCTGCCTTGTGACGGGACGAGGTGTCGAGTTGGCCAACGTGCGGGGCGAACCGGCCACGAGCGGTACTTCGGCGGAATCGAGGCGGGTAGCAGCAGGCGCGAGCAGCACCTGGGGCCGCGGGTGGAAGATGACAGTGTGTGCTGCTTCCGGCGATGGGGACGGGTTGACGTTGCCGCAGGCATCGCGAATGGCATCGAGACGAACTTGGTACGTTGGTACGCCGTTGGTTCCACGCCAAGTGTGAGAGCGGCGGCGGTGCAAAGCGAAGAGATAGAGGCACGTTCTGCTGGCGAGCCCACTCGACCGAAAGCGAAGTGGCATTCTCGTTCGAAAGCGCTTCTTCATTTGCCAAATGATCCGACAACTGTGAAAGTACCCGCTCACTGCGTTCGGTCGGATCCGGCTGGCTGTGAGCTACACTCGCCTCCTCCACCGTCGAGAAGGGTGCCCACGACCAGCCCAATTCAAGAGGCCCGACGCCCGAGACGTGGAGGGGCAGTTCCACATCATCCCCCCTGCAGGCATGAAGTGGTTGGGAAGAATGCGGAGGATCCCAATGAGCGACAGGACATTGGCTACAATCAGCTCCGCCGGCTGGCCCGGGTTGATCGTGGCCTCCCGCCCCAACGAGTCGGCCGCCCGAGCAGCCGTACTCGCCCGGCCGACGCAATGGGGAGACAGCAGCAACAGTTCCGGCTCATACTCCTCAGAGGAGCTGGGGGCCGGGCCGCGCTGGCGCCATGGGGCGCGCTCGGCATCGGCGTTGCGACGTGCGTGGGCGGGTGGACGAGCAGCGGGAGCATGGCCGCGGATGAGGGCGTACTCGTCCGCGTCTTGGGCCTGGGGAAGGCGGCCCGGATGGGGGAGCTCAGCGAGCTGGGCAGGCGAGATGGTCTCGTTGACGATGACGACCTTGGCGTGGGGGTCGGTGGTCAGAGGCTTGATGCCGTAGGTGACCCAGGCCGGGGCGGTGTGGGAGAAGCGGACGACAAGGGAGGCGGTGCGGGACGCGTCGATGCAGACGCATGCTTCGGGGTCGACCAGGAGCTGGGCGGTGCCATGCGGCTTGCGGCGGATGGTGCGCTGGCCGCGAAGGTGGCGGGAGGCATCAACCACGTCGGCGGGGCGTGTCTGTTCGCCGCGCCAGGCCGACGCTCTTGGGCGCGGAGTCTGGAGATGGCGGAGTTTAAGGAGGATCCATGCGTCGAGGAATCTCAGCAGGGCGATGCGCCAGCCATGCTGGGGCCGTAGCGGGGGCGGAGGATGGCGATGAGGGCGCAGACATTGAAGGCGATGCACACGCTCGCCACGCCGGCCAAGGCGAGGCCGGAGCCGGCGGAGCTGTTCCAGGCGAAGAGGGCGGCGGACTTGGCGACGAGGACGGCGGCAAGCAGGAACTCGGTTGGCTTGCGGCCCATCATGGCCGGTCCGAACAGCGCTGGCGGGGCTGGTGGAGGTGGTGGTGAGGACCAGCCGGGGCCACCCGCGAAAAAGCACACACGCTTGGTTGCTGAAGTAAGCGCCGGATCACGTGCCCCTGCGTCACTCCTCTCCCTCGACAGGCAAAATATGACGAGAGTGGGATTCGAACCCACGCCCCGGAGGACTGCGGTTGAGGGAAGCTCCTTAACACAGCGCGTTAGACCACTTCGCTATCTCGCCTTCTGGCTCAGTTTCTTCCTCTGCTGTTGTGTTTCGTCCCCAATCCACTGGCGTCCTCACATCGTCCATCCATGTAGCACGAGACAACTCCCTTGATCTTCGTTTCCCTCCTCTTCGCCTCCCAGCCGCCCATTTCGCAATCCGCTCCACAGTTTTCAAGCGCCGCTTCAGCCTCAGCAGCTTGACTAGCCCACAAGCAGCGGTCTCTTGTACGACCATGATATTGGATTCTCCAGAGTCACCCACTGCACGAAGAACATATACCCCGTCAGTCCACCCTTCCATCCCCAAAGGGCCATTTGTACCCTGAAAACCTCCGAGCTAACGGCAACAATTTCGCATAACTCTGGCCACAACAGAAACGAAAAAGTGGATTCAAAGTGAAGAAACAGAGCGGAGAGCAGACCGGATAACGTGTACCGCGCTTTGGCAAAGATGAGAGGTTTCGCATATCTTTTCCCCTCTCACGTGCAGCTCTGGTTGAAGTCGACAAAAGACTGGAACATGGTCGAGTGGGTATACCTGTCGAAATACTGGCATGACCTCGGTTGGTATCGATGAAAGAGCGTGCTCTCGACAACACAGCAAACTTTTGGAGAAGGGGGATGTCCTCTCTCAATACTGGCAGCTAGCCCACAAGCTTAGACAAAAGACTTTGTCGGACGCTGAGAGGAGAACGGCAGAGTAATGGATGTAGTCATTGAACTGATTTTACAGAATGGGCGGGAACTGCCCTCGCATCATGGAAAAAAACTCGATTACTGATTCGCGAAGGACAAATTTTGCTGTGAGGATATTAGAATTGTTGTTGCTTGCCCAAGTACCATTGATCTCTGTGAGGTACAATTGGACCCTGCATAGGATCAACAAACCAAGGCACGAAGGATCGTGTGTAATAGAGATGGAGTGACCGATAGAGGATGGATCATGGTGCGAGTCATCTGAAGGGAGAGATGGCCTCCGTCTGCCGAGAATCACCAGCCAGGGTATTTTTGCTGCGAATCTACGGTTGTAAACTTCCACCACTTGCTGGAGCTGCTCTGGATATGGATAGTTCGGTCCCTTGCTAATAGTGGAGAACGTGCCCATTACAGTAGTACTTTGTGCCGCTTTTGTCATGGGCCGACGGACGTCGCCTCTTGCACAGCCACCAGCACTCCCTTATCGTCACTCGCTTCTCAGATTCTCCCCCTATCAACATCACTACTACACGGCTGCGGGGTTGGTATGGGATAAAACCAAGTTCCCGGAAGAAATGGTTTAAAAGCACGGCCATAAGCTGTAGTGCGTTTGGCCAGTATCCAAATCTCGCTATAATAGAAGTACTTGGCTTAACCTCGTGTTTGCGCCAAGGGTATATATCCAAGCAATTCGCACTTGTTTAATCCTAAGTTCGATCAAATGCATTTTTTGGGTGGGTTAGGGTGTCCATTCTGACCTGCGGCCACATCAACTTTCGCCATCGCGGCCTTAAACGTTGCTTCAAACCTGATGCCCCTTCAGCAGCCAGGACCACGCATCCACTCTCTCTCCTGAGGCCACCTTCTCCTCCAAGCAATGGGGTGGGTTAGGGGGTAGCAAGGTCATGACCAGTGTAAGCATAAAAACGTACCGCCAAATCGAAAATGGGACGAGACGCATGGTGGACCAAGTCGGCTTCAGGAACACCGTCAACAGAACTTGGACAAACTTTTTGTCACACGACCGATATGGGCCAGGAGTTGTCCGTCAAAAGTGAACTCTTCCAGGCCTCGCGGGGAACAAGCCGCTTGCGGACGGAAAACCAAGCCTAAATCCTTATTGTTGCCGATCCTGCTCTAGGGATGCAGACAAACCCATACCCCGCGAAGAGTCATTTGTACCATTTCTGTCAGTGGCGAGTCAGTATAGCACAAAGTAATCCTGGGGTGTGCGGCGAGAGCTGATGATCCTGACCTTTTTGTGCTCTCGCAAGCGTTTGAAATGCTGGCGTGTGGTTTGGACATGGTAAAGCCCCTAGCCAACGATTCCTGTTTCGCATTGCTTGACAAAAAGACCATCACCCGAAAAAGAGTCTTGATGTCGCATAGACTTTCCTCGATGAGTATGCATGTTGCCCTTGTAACGAGCGGATCGATGAAAAACGGATCCGATTCTCCGGAAAAAGGGCCACATCAGAGGGGGAACGTCAGCAAATTCGTCCCGATTAACGGAGCTCTCTTCATCAGTGTCCATTGTGCGGGGGAACAAGGTGTCAACGTCAAGACCCAGCGCAAAACTTCTTCGTTGTTCATCGTCGTCGTTTGCGGGTTCAATTGACCCCGCATAATGATTTCACGAACCAACACGGGAACGAGGGGGGCGGGGGGAGGGACTACAACGTAACTCTCGCTCGTACTCCTTTTTCCCTCTCCTCCGTCGAGTCGCTGCCGGAATCGCTGTTGACCCCACTGGTGCCACCAGGTGGTCTTCAGGGGACGGTTCGTCACCTTCGAAAGCAGTCTCCTCCACGGGCTCCGGCTCAGGGTTGGTTCATGCGTCGTTTGTCCCTCGGGCGGCGAGCGGTGTTGTCGGTGCGAGATGCCTGGGACGTCCTGATGGTGTGGGAGGGAGGCATTGTAGAGTGGCAATACTGGCTCAAGAGAAGATGATGGCGGAAAGGTGGTGGGCGGGGGCATGCACAGTTCGCCTAAAAGGGATGCAGCTGTGTGTGGTCGCTTCCCCACCAGGGGTCGGATTCCCAGGGGTCGATCGAGCTGAGATTTGCGGAGCGTGAATTGACTGTACACCTCAAATTGAGGCCTGGGGCCGCTGTTTCAGCGATCATCCTGCATCACCTGCATTACCCCCACAACAGAAGCATGGTGCTGGAGAGCATGCTGTGCTGCCCTGCGACCTGAGGCGGCTGAAGCCCGTGCGGGGCAGGGTCGCTCGCACGAAGCATGTTAAAGTACGTTAAACGCTAACTGGTCACGGGTCACTGGTAAGCCCTACGGTAACCTCAGCCTTCGGGCTCCGACTGGGCGCTCAGCGAGCCCACAGCCCTGCAAAATAAGACCCGCCCGCATACTGCCTGGCATGGGGGAAAATAGGTAAACAGACAGACAGTTCATTTTGCCTCATCGGGTGGCTCGTGCTTTGGCCAATGTCCCTTCAGTTCCTCCTCAGGCCTGGGAGTTCCGTTGTTTTCTCTCTCCTGTTTTCCCTGTTCCCCATCTTAACCCCTGGTGGCGACTCGCTGCTTGCTGTTCGTTTGTAGGTATTGCTGGTTGGCTTAGACCACCAATACCACCACCAGTGCGATTGTATCACCCTCAAAGACCATCCACACTCCAGGTCTCACATCAGTTCAAGCCTACTTCCGGTCAGAGACACCTGTTCATAACTCTACAGCGACACCATCACCATCTCCCCAAGAAACACAATCTGCCAGCCGCATGCGATATCGCCAGAACCTTCCCTCAATGGCAAGGAAACAAGAGGGTGCAACTCCTTCGCCTCCCGGGTGCGTCGAATCTGATCGCTCATTGATTGCCTGATATCAGGGCCAAAAGAACGCCTGGTACGCCCCCTCCGCAAAACTCCTTTGGCGATTCAATGGTTGCTCGAGGCCAACCGCGCATGCATTTGCCTGACGGGATATGTTACCTTCAAAGCCATCGGCATCAACAAATCTTGGTTTGGATCGGTACTATTCGGCATGTTGAGCATCTCAAGCATGTCCTGGTGGTGTACGCATTGAAAAGCTCTCCAAAGGGCCAGAGCAACCTCAATTTACGCCTCGGACAAGCGAGCACAGAGCAGCGTGAAGCCTACACACTGGCCCAAGTGATTATAGCCCAACGTCGCCAGGCTGCTGTGGGTGCTGCTCCTTCAGCATACCGCCAAGAGGGCGCGAGACGGCGTAGGCCCATTACGCAGGCCATTCGCCCGTCCCACGCATCTGTTTTGGACGCTACCAACGAGGATGAAGAGTCTCGATAGGAATCCCGCATCAACTGTGGAGCAGGTGTATGAACCACCAGCGACGAAGATAAGACTCTCTCTGTTGGGTATATAGTCGAGCACTGGAACACCAGTGGCGTTGATATATTAGTTGCCAGCATGCAATCTATAGTAATAGCGTGGAGGAGATGTCTGCCTTGTTCGCCTTCTACCCTTTTGGTTTGTGCTTTCGCAGCGGAGACTCTGTGATCCTACAGCTGCTCCTATCGCGGCTCGATAGCGTAATGGTAACGCGTCCCTGACCAATCGGCGATGCCATGGGTTCGATTCCCCTTCGAGCCTCTCTTTTCCTCGCTATTTCCCCCGGGCTCTCCTTCTCACTATGGGTATTTCCAAGCGGAGGTACTATACCGGCAAATATAAATGCTACGGCGCTGATTCTGGAAAACACTAAGGAAGTTTTATATATGCCCCATAGGAAAACAACGTGCTTTAAACCCGAAGAGCCAGAACATGTAAATTCCTTATACAAAGTCCGCAGCCGTGATGGTTGCGAGCTTCATGGTGATGGGACTTTTGACGAGGAGTTCTGGGCGTCGATGCAATCCACCGTTGCAGCCGTCGACAAAAGCCAAGCCCGTTTAACCAAAAAAAAAGATGTGATCTCTCTCTCACAGTGAGGGCGAGATATCGGAAGAGGACTATATACCTTCCGCAGAGGCTGCCCCATTTTGACGCGCGAGTGTGGCGCCAGCTGCGCTTGGAACGTGTGTACTAAATCATCGCACTAAAGGGTGTTAGAGCTCGATGCGCTCTCTGAAGGTATAGCATTCCATCGGCACCCAATGGCGTGTGTATTCGCCCCCAAGACATGATGGGTGAGGAGAGAAAGCAGCAAGTATACCCGACGGCCCATATTGCCATGGGGGGGGTCCCGAGGTGGGACCCCCCCTGTAGTTTAGGGGTTAAACCCTTGGACAGATCAATCGGTGGCTCGTACGTTAGGTCCTGCTCCAGATCCTGGTTGAACCGAGCGGGTGTAGAGGCTAGGGAGAGACCCTCTAGTTTGGGTGGCTGCCTGCGTGCAAAGGCCGCAGTCCAGACCCTCCGAGGTAGGAGCCGTGTACGTAGGTCGTTAGACCAGCTGAAGGGGTCCAGGAGCTCCGGAATGACTCTGTTCCTCGCCGCGTTACCACACTCGGTACGCTGTAGCCGGCGGGAACAGACAGAGTCCTAAAGAAGAGCAAGCGCTACTGATGTGAGTAACCGCGGCTTGCAGTGCACTCGACGTAAGTCGTAAATTCGTAAGCGTAAGGGTGGTAGAAGGTGGAAGGGCGAGAGAGGAACTGGTAGTCGGGGAGACCAACGGTAATAGACAGGATGGTCGACAAGGACCACAGCTAGCAAGCCATAGACATGGCTGCTTATATACAGCAGAGGGAACCAGGCCTCAAGTGCCTCATGACAGGTATAGACAGAATGCGGGGCACTTCCCAGAAAGGTAAAGAAGACTATTGCACAGCCCTTGCTTCCCAAGGCGCTGACGCTGCGCAGTCGGGCGCAGCAGGAAGGGTTCTGACAAGACTGGCCGCAATAGGTACAAAGCATCGTACCGATAAGACCATGCGGCCATGGCAGGCCGCGGAGGATATCCGCAGCAAGGATAAGGTGTCGACTGGCTCTCTCTCGCTAGTCTAACCGGACTGACGCATGCTGGGCTGAGATGTCTACGACATGCGGGGCTCAGCGTCCGGAGATAGCCGGAACGAACCCCGTAACACATATCGAGAAGTGTCGGGATCAGACTCACTTGATCACTGCACGTTCCTTGTCACCAAGTTGTCTGGCCCCTTGATTTATTCTAGACCCTGTTTTCCCCCTTTGGATTGTGCTCCCTCTTTCCCTCCTTGTGATTTAGCTCACATGTTCTCTTCTTCTCCGAGGCATATATACTTCGCTTCCTTTCCATTCGATGAATATGATCCTCGTCCTTTCCCCCATCTCCATCTTCTATTAAGTTTGATCCCACTCAGCCTTCCGGCTTTCAGCCCAACCACCCACCCCACTCACTCTGGATCCATCTCTCCGCCTTCCTCCCTCCGCTACACCATGTCCAGCGGCCGCACCCGTGCCATTGCACCCCCCGCGGCCCACCCAGAGATGATGGATGATGCCGACGACTCTCCGTCGCCCCCCGCCCCCACCAACCACACGGTGCCTCAGGATCGGCTTTTTCCCCCCGTGGTCACCTCGCCCACACCCACCCCCTTCGCCACCGATGCCCAAGCACAACAAGCTCTTATCGCGGCCACCATCGAGGCTCTTTTGCCGCGACTCAATATCGCATCACCCTCCAATCCCGCGCCCGCGCCTACTAAGCGCCACACCTACCCTTACGGTCGTTTGTTAGGACGAGATGCCAGAATAAAGGGTTAGCGTTAGTCGGGGGTGGGGTGGGGTGCTGAGGCTGAAATGGGGTTAAAGAAAGGAAATGTTGGGCCTGCCGTGGAGTCGGTGCTTGAAGGATAAAGTTGGGTACGGGAAGGATTACACGAAGGCTGGTGCGGAAGTTGGGAAGCGACTTGGGACGAAGAAGCTGAGACCGGAAGCTGGGGGGCAAGAGCTGGGGATGAGGAAAATTCCTCGATCGAGACACGTACCAACTACGCTGCGTGCAGTGTGCCTTAGCCCCCACAGGTCACCGGGTCCAAAGAGAGGACGCAGGTCAACCCCGTGGCCTGATAAGGGCAAATTCAGCGTATATGATGGGCAAGCACGACGAGAAAGAGCCTCCTTCATCAACGATCAGCATCATTCTAATGCCCCACTTTTATGCTCACAGACGCAAGACGGCGGGAAAATAAGCCGCCTTGCTATTATTTATGCAAGCTTCTCTTTACTCCTTGGCCGGAACCTCATGGTCCACCTCAAGACCTACTTACTTGCTTCTTCTGAACACGACTGAGTTGGGTCAAACCTCACTCGCACTCGCCGCACCACAGCCGTAGCAAGCGACTGACAGTGGGACCACGCCTGGTAGCCGTGGTCTCCGCAACAATCGGACTCTCCATGGAAACGACTGCCCGTTTCCTTCACTTTCCTAGTTGTCGGCAATCAGGTGCATCGTCTTGATCACTGTGTGTTTTCCTTTCCACACTGTATTAGCCCCTTTCCGCCGTGACCGTTCTTACATCCCTGCCCTTTTCGCTTTATCTATGCCCCCCCGTTCACGAAGAGAAGATGAAAAAAAAATCAGAAGATTGTTGCTGAGTTTTTGATGCAGTAAACTGGTCGCGTGTCACTGCCAGTGTAGCACGCATTCATCCATACCACAGTTCTTGTTTCCGTTATAGTCCCGACCTGGTTTCCAGAGGCCGTGGCTTTGAGATCCAATAACGAGGTGACCTTGCTCTCTCGCAGACTGTTGCATCGCTGCTGGGTATGATGAATAAGCTCCTTAGAGCTACAATTAGAACTCTCATAAACCGGAAAGTGACAAATGCATTTCATTTCTTTCTGCAACTCGCAAGAACCTGACATATGAGCCCAACGGGGATGAGCGAGGCATATGAACGGCCCGGGCTTCATGGAACTAATCATCAACTCCAGTTGTCATCAACACCGGAAACGTGTGTATGCCCTGTTTCATTTATGGAAGCCAATACATACGAAACGATGGGAAATTTCGCTGAGGTTACGTAGTGTGCTTGCCATACTGGGAAACATGCTGGCGAGTCAAAAGGTCATTATTGCGTTGAGCTTCCATTCCAGAATCTATGCCTAGATTGTCCTCTCGAAAGCTCCAGAATCGCGAGAATGGTTAGGCTATGTTCCAAAGTTGATGCACACCTACCGCATGATTGGTGATTAGCATCTTACGATGTGGAGATACCAAAGTAATGTTCATATGCGGTTAGGCGACGCTATCAATTTCGTGAAAGTGGTTTATGTCCTTCAGTATTCATCCATCCGGCATGAACGTGCATGAACACCAGCAAAATAAAACATCGACCGATCCCCACCATCCTCATACTCATCAGATCAGCACAATTAATCAATTAGTAACAGCTCTGGGTTATTAGAAACCTAGTCACCTTTTTACGCTCTTCGCACCCCTGTTGACATCCGGTCTTGGACCGCGCGGACCCTGAGACTCGTGAGTCAGTTCTCATTCCTTCCGAGCTCGCAACAGTCGTCTGGACCAGTCTGTCGCAGAAGCCCCTTGGAGTCCAATAGGAGGTTCAGTTTGATCACATTGTGTGGCAGTAGCGAGGCCAACAACTCCTCCATCGATCATTTCCCTTTATCAGTGTCGGTGTTTGTGGAAAGTACTCCAAAGTCTTCTTGCATGACTTTCAGGTTGTGCACCTCGCGTAGTGTCAGGGTTCCCTCGCACGAACCTCAAGTTAGTTGCGCCTGACTAAGCTCGCAGGCCCCGTACAATTCTAACTTTCTGTCGTCCTCCCTTTAGACGTTGATTAAACATGGCAAATGCAGTCGTTGTCCAATGTAAAAAGGGACTTACTTTTTCGACCTACATCCATTACCTTGAGACACAGAGTTGGTAAAACCCTATGAGAACTATCCGTCTGGCATTTAGTTCAACCCCCGCTATCAATATTGTGGCATTGATGTGAATCTGGTTTTCATTTCACAATATGCTTTGAGTGTGGGGAAGAAGTTGACTAGCTCAGTACAATTGACTGGTTGCCTTGATGACCGTGCCATGTACACGCAAGTGGCCTGCGACATGAAGCATCCACGGGAACATTGATATCCTTGAAACGCCTGCGCGGTTGTTGCCATCGTATTGCTTCAAAGCGATCCCCAGATATCACCAGGAGGGTTCTGACGGTGCGATTGTCCCATCTTAGGAACTTGCAATAACACACAAAGGAGCCGGAAGGATTCGAACGGGTGGCTTGTGCAGGAAGCTAAAAAACCGTCTCGATTATTTATGGTGCAGCCACAGTGCAGTCCTGAGCGAGCGCATTCCACACTACTCGCCGGATATACAATGGGGAGTATGAGCATGAACTATGCAGCCATGTCAGCACCATCACCTAACCCTATCCAGCCCCTGTTCTCGAAGCAATTATTAGGACTCGGGTTATGCAGGATCAAGTTCATCATTGGTCACGGCATCGACCACTGTTGGGCGGGAGCGTTCAATTTGCTGGTGGTTTATCTTGGCCCCAACAATCTCCAAAATAATTTGTTTGATGACTGTTGTTCACGTACCCGTATCCTTGAATTATGTAAGCAAACATGACGGGGCAATTTCAAGGATAATGCCGTTTCGAGCATCCTGTATAAATATACAAATGTCCATGGGTTTCATATGGAGCTATCCAAAGCTAGAGTATGGAGACCTTCACTGCCTAGTGTGTTAGAAAGCCTTTGAATTACTTAGAATTCAGTTCAAGTTTGCATGTTGCTGGGCTTATATCGGTCTTTATTCTGAGAGACCATCGGGATGACTCGTCGTTCGCTTGAAATACCATGTCGTGCATTAATAGCACATCCAGGGAAGGGGAAAGAGTATGGCAAAGATCGGAGGACTGAAGACAATTGTTCTCGTCCCTGGATAGACACCGGGGTGTGAGCGTGATTTGAGCTAGGTTGTATGCGTCCGGGAGGGTATTGTCGGGGTGGGGCCCAAAATGACCCACCCCACAGTTTCGAGGTGCTTTCCCTTGCAGTGGGAATGGCCCGACTCACGGTTTATCGAGTTTTGTTGTGGGGATATATTGCGTGCTACACTGGTGGCATGTAGCCCTTGTGGGAGCTTTAGCAGTGAATGTTACGGACATTTTCTCATCCATACCCAGTTAGTTGCACAATAAGTGTGAACGCTACTGGCCGATCTGAAAACAGTTGGAGACGATGTGAGGCCCCGCCGCAACGGGGCGTCAGCACGCGCGACAAAGAAATTATGTATGCACCGGGGCGAGCAGGCCTAACGTACCTGTAGAGGCAGAACCTTGAAGGGTTGGTCAGGATGTTTTTGAGACAGAAGCACAAGGTCGGACAGGTCCTCTCACCTCAGCGGAACACGAAAAGACATCATTTATGTTTAAGATATAAAATACCTGCAAAAATGTCGGAGGAGTAATTTGCCGTGGGTGAGGCAATTCTGTCAGCGCGCTGCAGGTCAGTGACGTCGTCGATGTCGCCACCCTGAACGTCAGATATGTCCTCGATGTCATCCCCTTGAACGTCAAATACATCCTCGACGTCACCCCCCCTGAACGTCAGAAACGTCGTTGACGTGTCCCTGGGCGACGTATCTGACGAATCTGATCCTCCTATGCTCGCTCTCCCTGGGTTACCATTGGTATTACATTTTATACTACCACTCATTCTAGCACCATCGAATGCTGTGCAGTCGTCTTCGAGGGTACTTTTTGCATTGCGATGGGTCAGAAGATGCGTTATTTGTCTTTTAGAACCCCGACTTTTCTTCGTCGGGGTCTGATGGTGTGGGAGGCATGATGATAGTACTTGTCAGGGGCGGGCGCCGCCAGGGGGCCCGCCCGGGGGAGGGGGGGTTAAGTTAAGGATCGAGTACAGTCTCTTGGAGGTCGTAAGGTCGACTCACGCCGGTAGTTACGCACTCGGGTTGATTGATGGGTCCGGGCGGGGCTAGGGACAAGGAGAGGCCTCTCTTGGTGCAGTGTATACTACAGCAGAGGCGCCTGCAACGGCAGTACTACCGTTTTTGGAGCCTTTGGGCTCAGGGATGGGCAGTGGCAGCAGAGGACCCACATTGCCGGACCAGTGGAGCTGGACTGGGATTGGGAGCGGCGCAGTGGCTGGAGTTCGGGATTGCACGCGGAACTGAGAGCTGGGTTTCGGCGGGGCACCTACTATTATGGGAGGCACGCAAGAACTGGGGGGACTGAGGAACGGAGAAATGAGGACTGAAGCCAATGGTGTGAACGAGGACGGAATGGCGGAGCAAGTATTAAGAGGGAGGGGAGTTGCCTGTACTGGATTGGTCAATTGGCCAGGAGAGTAGGGGGAACGCCAATGGACCGTGGAGAAAAACCACGAACCATTGCAACAGACAACCAGGACTACTAAAAAAGAAACAACGCAATAAAGGAAGAACGGGGGATCGACAGGGGAAAACAGGGAGGACAGTTGCCGCGCAGGCAACCTAGAAAGGCGGGTAATAAAACAGGCATGGGACGATTTATATATCGTCGCAAAGGAAAATACTGACAATATTGTGGGTGGCCATGCGGTGGCCACCAATCCACTTGGGCAAAAGCGACTATTCAGTGTCGCGCGGATACGTAAACTGTTGGTATGCTGGCGGGCTTGACAGCCGCGATCGGATTGGGTTGAATCTGGGAGCACGCTTTATTGCTGGGTAGAGGGTCCTATGACGAAACCCGACCCCGATGTCCAAGGATGTAGGCTCTTTGAAGGTGAATGCAACCGAGCGAGTGTAGAGGCAAGAAAAAGACGCCCCAGTCTCTGTGGATGGTATGGGCAACATCCAAACCAGTGGCATATATACTCCTCTTCTCCATTTTCTCTCGATGATTTTGCCTTGTAACGACTGTCACCCCTTCCACCTTTGCCCATTTCTCCAACCCATACCTTCCTCAGCCACCGCCCTATGACCAAACACACCAATGAAAATGAATGAAGTTACTCCTCCCGACGAGTACAGCATGTGCCGGATCTACTAGTCAATCCCCGACTTTCCCACTCCAAACCAAAACATAATTTTCCAATAGTCGCAGACTCTTTTTGGTATGATCACGACCGGCGGTCATATGATGATCCATCCCATTTCTTGTCCGGCAAGTGGTGTCATCAGAGAGAGATTTCTAGGGTCTTCAAGCCGAGGCTAAAGTTCTCATGGGACTGACGGAGATGCCCTAATAACGGAGGGGTTTTGGAATGCTACGATGCCGACGAAGGCGTCTAGAAGCAATGGGTTTTGGACGGCATCAAGAAGGACTGAAGGATAGTAGTCTGTTTTCCAGGGACTGCTGCGCTACCTGAAGACTTGATGTAATTGTTGCAAGCAAAGCCCAACTCTAGTATCAAGCCCACCGAGGATGTGCATTCGAACTCGAGCAGGTTGTTGTTGATTCATCTGGAATATGACCGACTTTCACGAGCCACTTCTGCGAGCCTTGTGTGCTGGATTGGGCGTCAAGTCGAGTCTCCGCACCGCGTACCACCCCCAGACGGACGGCCAAACCGAGCGCATCAATCAAATCCTAGAATAGTACTCCGCTGTTATACCTCGACGAGCAGCAGTCCATTTGGTTCAACCTACTCCCCATGGCCGATTTGCCTACAACTGGACCTCCCACTCGAGCATCTGCCAGTCCCATTTTGTCCTTAATTATGCTTATTCCCCCCGGGGGGAGTTGGTGCCCACCACTTCGCCCGTGCCCGCCACTTCATCGTACCTTGAGGATTTGCGTTCGGTACAGGTAGTGGCCTTCCGGACGCTCGCCGTGGCGAAAAAGGCTACAAGCACTATGCCGATCAGCGCACCGAGGCGCTTCCTTCACTGCTGGCCAGCTTGTCTTGGTCCGCCGGGACGAATATATCTAACCAGCGACCTTCTGTCGGTCTACACCTCCATGACGTGTTTCATGTGTCCCACTAGTATGCTTGCCTACACAACGGGTGACGTGGCCCCTGCCCGCTTGATCATGCCCCTGCCTACTCTCCCCGAAAAGGGTTCCGATGTGTGGTTCACCACGAGTCCTCGACTCTCCCCGCAAGGGCTGTGACTCGGAAGATTAAGTATTTGTTCACTTCCGGGGCTATCCCGTTCACAATAGGAGTCCCCGCGGACATGTTTCATGACGCCGAGCCGTCCGTTTTCATGTCCTCTATCCCGATAAGGCTGAGTCTCATGCCCCGCCGACTCGCCCTCCTCTCGCCTCCGTCGCCACCCGGTAGATGAGGTCTGTGAAAGGGGGAAATGCCATTGTTTGGCTGATCTCGCTCCCATTTCCAATTTCTTCGTCCCGAGCGCCCCGTTCTTTCCCTGTTCTTTCCCTGTTCTTTCCACTTCGCACCATGTCTTCTGCTAATGATCCTGGTTACCCCGATGTCCTAAGTGCAGTTATGCAGTGGTAGAGAGAAGACCGGATCTGGGTATAGAAGAAGACTGTTGAGGATCAGAAGAAGAAGGAGAAGAAGGAGGAGAAAGGAAAGAAGGTAGAGATACTGGCGTGGTGCCGGGATGTGTAAGAGAGTCAGGGTGACCTCGGAGGTGGCTGGGACTTAGTAACTTGGTCAACATCTGCTCTTGTTTCTCCCCCACGAATGATTGCTACATCCCTTGACCTAATCCCGACTGAGGTCTCCCTCGCCTTATAGCCCCGACTGTAAGATACTGCGGTTAACTTCCTTTTTTGTGACTTGTTTTTATATCCACCCACGTTACATCCGGTTGGGAAGCGGTTGGCAGGATTCTCCATAGGGTCGTGACCCGCTGGCAACACCAGCGGCCTCCGGAATGGGTTGGCGCGGGCTAACAGCCCACACTGAATGAGCGAGTCTGTTTAGCGTAAAGTTTTTTTCGTCCTATATTAAAGGCCAGAGCGTGTGTGTTAAAAATCAACGTTCAATGAACGTTGAAGTTCAACAACCATTAGCGGGTATTATTGAAATGCTTGAACCTTCATAATATTTCACTTAATTTTAATTACGCCACAGCTGATCCGACAACCCTACTGGCAGGCAATACGAAGCTCAGCCTCGGATTGAGCACTTAGGAGGCCTGAGCCCGACAGACTGGTGTTGGTTCTCCACCGACCGGCTCAAGGTGCGTTCACCCTCCTTGTTGAGGCCCAGGGCCCGTTGCCCCAGTGACAAACGGAGAGAGAATGTTGATGTCTATCTGAAGGCACGCAGCTCCGCGCTCTCGGAATGTCAATGGTGCTGTGACCTCCTTTGCTTCACTTTGCCTGGAGCAAGGACAGTTGCTTTTGCTTGTCTTCCTCGTCGCTTGTTTGCTATGGCCCAGGATGCTCTTCCATCAGGCTGCTGACACTGCTCTTCTTGCAGAAATATGCCCCCTAAGACCCGCACTGCTGCTCCCGCTGTCGCACTTGGCCCCCAAGTTGGCAATGGGGAGCTCGTGTTTGGCACGGCTCACATCTTTGCTTCTTACAACGACTCGTTCATCCACGTGACGGACTTGTCGGGAAAGGAGACGATCAGCCGCGTTACTGGTGGCATGAAGGTAAAGGCGGACCGGGACGAGTCGTCTCCGTACGCGGCCATGCTGGCGGCTCAGGACGTTGCTGCTCGCTGCAAAGAGGTGGGCATCACCGCTCTGCATATCAAGCTGCGTGCGACGGGTGGCACAGGCACCAAGTCACCTGGCCCGGGGGCCCAATCAGCTCTGCGTGCCCTGGCGCGTTCGGGCATGCGCATTGGCCGCATTGAGGATGTAACCCCTGTCCCGACTGACTCGACCCGCAGGAAGGGCGGCCGTCGTGGTCGCCGTCTGTGAGTGGGATGTCTTGTCGCACATACGGCTTATGGATTTGAGGAGGGGAGAGGATTGAAACCCCAGCGTACCCCCCTCCTAATCCATTGGGCCTGCGGGAGAGGGAGAGGATTGAACCCCCCACATACCCCTCTCCCTGCCCGAAGGTGTCATCGAGTCTCCACTGCACCCTGCTCCATGCATGCCTTCCTGTTGAGGCGTTTCGCCAACTCTCAATGCACTAGACCAGTGTACTGCACAGTCTTCCACATCCCTGTTGATTCGGCATGTCATTTCGTTAGTAGTAATTGCGTGTTCTGAACAGACAAACCTATCAATATTAGTCGTGCACCAACTTGCTCTGCCAGATTCTCGACAGAAGCAATGATCTCGCCCCCGCATTTGGATTGCTAGTAGGCGGAGTCAATGTGTCTTTGTCCGACGGATCGAAGGGATGGGAGTTTCCTCCATGACAGAAACCGCACCTGTAAGAGCGGTCGGACTCAAGGATAATTGGCTGTGGAAATATAATCAGGTGAAGGCGACGCAGCAGCGGCGGCCACCTGTCACATGTCACATGTCACGTCGCATTTGCATCACACACCACAACGCGTGACCAGTGCTAGGGTTGGGCTTGCCCCCATAATGCTGATGAACTGTTCAAGCGCGGCGGTTGCACCGGTGTCCTTTTTTTTCGGGCTGCCAGGCTGGGAGACATGGCGTTTGGCCGGGCCAGGCCCAAGCACCACCACCACCACCACTACTTTTCAACCATGCCACCCCCCCGGCACGCAGGCAAGAAAGGGCCCTCCAAAAGGGGATGAAGGGCGCCAAGCCCGACAAGAAGCCCACTCGCTTTGAAGACTTCAAGACCGAGGCTGCTCCCGAGCGCAGTACCACGAGTGGTGCTGCCCGTCGCGCTGCCGCCAAGGCCGCTGAGCTGGCCAAGCCCATGCCCACGCGCCTCAACAAGAATTACACTGACGTGCGCGCAAAAGGGCGTCCGGGAAAGGCACAGTCCTCTGCTCAACATCCAGGCAAGAACGACAAGCATGCCAAAACCAAGCACGAGTTTATCCAACGCAAAAAAGCCGAGGCACTCGCCGAGTTTAAGCGCGAGAAGCAGCTGGCCAAAATGGCAGCCAAGCAGACCAAAACCATCCAATCCCCTTCTGATGTCCCTGCGTTGGCTGTGACGTCAGGCGAACCGACGCGTACATTCGTTGTTGTGGCTGGTAGCTACGAGCGCTTGCTCTATGGCCTGCAAGGCTCTGCTTCACGCTCGGAGCAAGGCGAGTTGGAAGTGGAGTTGAAGCCGATTTTCATGTTCCCCGCTCACGTCTCGTCCATTCGGACTGCGGCTTGTGCTGGCACGGGGTCGCGTTGGCTGGCCACGGGCGGGAACGACGAGATGATCAAGGTGTGGGACCTGAAGAAAAAGGTCGAAGTAGGTGGGTTGACAGGACACAGTGGTACCATTACCTCGGTCCACTTCCCGTCCAAGAGCTTTCTCATCACACGTCGGAAGACGGGTTGATCAACGTGTATCGTGCAAGGGAGTGGAGTTTGCTTACCACTCTCAAGGGCCATAAGGGCGCCGTGCACGATGTAGCGACGCATCCGAGTGGCAAGGTGGCCATCTCGGTAGGCAAGGATCGGACAGTACGGATGTGGGATCTAATGCGCGGCAAGCCAGCAGTGTCGACCAAAATTCCTACCACGGCAGAAAGGTTGCGTGGGATACGAAGGGTTCCCGTTTTGCCGTCGTTGCCGGTCCTTCCATGCGGGTATATGACACGGCAATGAACTTGGTTGGCGAAACCCAAACCCGGGTTCGCTGGCATGATGTGCTCTTCGGTTCGTTCCAAGATGAAGAAGGGAACGCCCATGAGGCTCTTTTGGCTGCTGGGGAAGACAAGATGGTGCATGTGTTTGATGTCGAGCACCCCTTTGAACAAGAGGGCATGCCCACCTTCCGAGAGGTTGCTCGTCTATGTGGGCATGGCAACCGGTATGTATTATCACCTCTTCCTTTTTCCCGGCTCAACCGTGACGATCCACTGACTCGAGGCTGGGATGCATTGTGTTTGACAGAGTAAAGGCTGTGTCGGCCATTCCTGTACTGGTGGATGGTGAAGCCGTGCAGGTAGGTGTGACTGTTTCGTCAGATGGGTTGGTGCGGGCGTTTGACTTGTCGCGCATGGGAGGCTTGCTTGCCAAGACGGTACCCGAACCAGAAGAGCTCCTTCCCGTGGGCGAGTTTAGCACCAAGGGGACGCGTCTCACCTGTCTCAGCACCGCTGGCGTGGTGGAGGAGAAGAAGCCTGACCCCAAGGGCAAAGGCAAGGCGGTGCAGATTGACGAGGGTGTGGAGGAGAGTGACGAGGAGATGGAAGATGCCGATTCGGACGAGGTTGACAGCGACGAGGATGTTGATACGGACGCCGAAGAGGCCGAACTGCAGCAACTCGAGAAGCAAATCGAGCAGGCCAAGAAGGATGGTTTGCTGGAAGAGTACTCCAGCGACAGCGACGATAACGACGATGACGATGATGGCGATGAGCCAGAGTTGGAGGGTGAGTCTGAAGTCGAGCAAGAAGCCGACGAGTCGGACTGAGGGTGGCTTCGCTTTGAAGGTGCATATATGCATTAATGTATTCGTGACACCCACCTTTGCTTAAGGAAGAATGGGTACCGATCCAGCAGAATGGTGCGCGAAAAGTAAAGTATAATCATAGGAATGTTGTGAGTAGCACAGTGCGCGGTTCGACTTGCGGACAATAAGAAAGGAACAGCGGATGTTGGATATGCCGGTTATAGGTTGGTTGGGGTGGAGCAGAACGAGCGGTCGCTTCGGATTTTTTTTGCCTTGCCCTTACCGCTTTTGGCCTGATCAGGTACTTACACCACAACGCCGACTTCTTCTGATGAGGTACCCCTGGTACCTCCTTATAAGAGGATCGTGACATACTAAAGACCCGGATACGGTCTTGCATCCCGACTATACTGTTCTCATGGCATTGGGTAAAAATGACTACTACATACATGTTCTAGGGTCGGGCTAATTAAGAGCAAGTGCAGAAGAACAAGAAAAGCGATGGCGTCGAGAAAAGTAGTACAATTGGGTGCCAGTGTCCTACTGGCTTTTGGGGGATAGGAGAGCAGGAAGGGAAGGCGAGGGGGCGGGGAGGGGGGGGGGCGGGGAAGGAGGGGGTTCTATCACGAGGCAGCGATCGACCGTGGGAGACCGACGGGAGTGCCACAGGACACGATGTCCTTAGTCAAAAGAGATCTTCTTGCCCTCCGGGCAGCGGCCGCGCCCGAACGGCGGGCGTAGCCACTGTCACGCGACTGAAACCCGCCACGGCCGCCACCACGACCGCCGCCACGTCCACCACCCCGGCCGCCAAACCCGCCACGTCCACCACGTCCCCCACCGCGTCCGCCGCTACCGCCCGCCTGGTCACGCGGGGGCGCATAGTCCAGACGAATCGGCCGGCCGGCAATCTGCGAGCCATTGAGAGTGTTGAGTGCTTTGGTCGCGTCCTCCACCGAGCCAAACTCAATGTAACCAAAGCCTTTGGGCTTGTCGGTCTCAATGTCTTTGGGAATCCGGACGTGGTTGACAGCGGCGACCTGACCAAAGGCCTCCCACACGTCGTCGTCGGTGGCCTTCCATGCCAGACCGCCCATAAAGAGGGTAGCCGAAGGCTCGGAAATCTTGTCGCCACGCATCTTGGCGCGCTGCTCAGCGGCATGCTGGCGGTGGTTGGGGTCCTTGGGTGGACGCGGGGTGGCAAAGTTGACACGGATGTTGCGGCCATCGAGTTCAAAGCCATCCATCTCCTCAGCTGCCTTCTTTGCGTCTTGGTGTGACTCGAATTCGACGTAGCCAAATCCACGAGAGCGCTGGGTCTCCCGGTCAGTCTGCACACGCGCCGATTTGACAGCGCCCACCTTGGCAAATACCTCGGCCAGCCAGTCATCGTCCACGTTCCACGACAGCTGGCCCACAAACACACTCGTTGGTTCCTCCTCACCCGCCTCAGCGTTGGTAGCAGGGGAATCTGATGCGTTCACCTTAACGGCTTTGCTGCTCCCTTGAGCCTCATCCTCGTCCTCTGCCTTGCGCTTCTTCGAAACAGGCTTCTCTTCCTTGGCCTCTTCCATTTCCTCGTCGTCATCCTCATCCTCATCAGACTCGGAATCCGAGTCCGAGTCGCTTGAGCCCGATCCAGATTCCGAGTCAGAGTCAGAGTCCGAGTCAGAGTCCGAGTCCGAGGCGGCGCTGGACGAGGCGGAGCTTGCGCTAGAAGAAGACGCAGCCTTGGCAGCCTGGTAGGCGGAGAGGGAATGAGGAAAGGAGGTTAGCGTAATCCAATGATAAGAGGGAGAGCCCTGCAGAGGTGGAGGGCTGGTTGGCGACAGGTATCGGGGAGTGCATACCTTAGCATCCTTCTCGGTCTTCTCTTCAGAGTCAGAGTCGGCGTCAGAGTCAGACGAGTCCGAGTCCGATTCAGAGCCCGAGCCAGAGCCCGAGTCCAGAGTCAGAGTCAGAGTCGGAAGAGCCGTCACTGGAGGCGTCCGCCTTCTTTGTCTCTGCAGCGGCAGGCTTTTCGTCGGACGCGTCGTCCGAGTCGCTGTCCGAGTCGCTGTCCGAATCGCTGCTCGAATCGCTGTCGGAGTCGCTGCTCTCCGCGGCCTTGGGTGCAGGCTTCTCCTGCTCCGAGCTGGAGCTGGAGCCGGAGCTGGAGCTAGAGTTAGAGCTGGAACTGGAACTCGAGCTCGAGCTCGAGTCAGAGTCCGAGCCCGAATCCGAGTCAGAGTCGGAGTCCGAGTCCGAATCGGAAGAGCTGGACTCGTCCGAAGACGATTCCTGCTTCTTGGCGGTCTTGGTCACCTTGGACTTCGATTCGGCCTTCTTGGCGGCAACAGGGGCCTTCTTGTCGGCCTTGGGCGCGGTGGATTTCTTAGTTACTGCTTTGGAACCCATGCTGGAAGGAGAGCGGTGGTGGTGGTCGGAACCTGAGGCGCGACGCGGCTGAGTCGCTTCAAGCTTGAAGAAAGCCGCCAAAAAAAGCATGGCCGAAAAAAATTGGTGCCGATCGGTGCAAGAGGACATGTGTCACGTGCTAGTAGAGTAGTGCGCTTGAACGTTTGAACATTTTAGCTGATGTGATTTGAAATGTTTGAAATGTTGGCCACGCGGCGGCGTTTCACTTTGTACCGACATCACCGGTTGTGGTGCATCATGCATCCAGAGGCGGCCATGCGAATATATTTTTGGTCTCCGATGCCACACCATAGGAGAGGGTAGCACATATTGCGACTGGCGCCACCCACGCCGGCTGGCCCTCTGGTATCCACTGCTGCCCTCTCCTTTGGAGGGAGCAGCCACCAGTCCAGATCCATACTCGGCTTCCCACATTGCCCACCCTTGGTAGACTATACGTGCGCCACACCACCACTCTCTTGTACGAAAAGGAGACCGTGTGTGTCATGTGTGACCTCTGTTAAAAACAGTTAGCGCTTCTGCGCTTGGCCAGGCTCGTTCCCAGAGGAGAACCCGTACCAACTCCTACGCCACATGTCGTGGTATATCACAAAGAAGGCCAGCGCAATTGCAGCCCCACCACCATCAAGCTCCACTTAATGTGGGACGGAGAGAAGCCACACTGCCCCTGAGCAAGTTCTAGGGGGCGTATAAGCGCAGGGTATATGACGTGGCAGAATAGCGGAATGAAGTGGCGCTGCGCCTGGAGCGTGGTAATAAAGGGGTTTAAGCTGAGCCTGACCCGACACAGCAAACCACAGCACAAAGAGGCCAACACAAATGGCGGGGGGGAGGAGTCCGTGCGGTTCCCGTCCCCCATCATGTTGCTGCTGGCTGTGCTGGTGGTGGCGGTATGTGTAGCGTCGGTGGGGCGATGCGCGTACACGCAAGACGACTACGAAGCGCTTATCTCGCTGAAAGCAGCGTCGCTTCGCCACCCTTATGTGGACGGTGACCTGCAAAACCAGTTTTGGGACTTTGGCGGGTCCACCATCATCGATTCGGCTCGAGGAGTGCGTTTGACCCAGGACAAAAAGTCCCAGCAGGGCTGGATTTGGACGCGTCATCCCATTCATGCGCGTGACTTTCAGATTACGGTGGAGTTTGCCATCGCCGGCCGGTCGCATCATGTCTTTGGCGATGGGATGGCGCTCTGGCTCACCTCGGAACGCGCCCAGAGTGGCCCGGCCTTGGGAAACCAGGCTACGTTCGACGGGTTGGGAGTGACGTTTGATACGTACGCCAACGGTCCGCATCCCTATGCATTCCCACGCGTGATGGCCTTGCAGGGGGGCAAGTATACACCCTACATGCCGAGTCAGGACGGGGTCAACCTAGAGGTGGGAGGCTGCTCGATCCGGTTCCGCGACACGCCGGTATCAGCCCGTGCGAGGTTGACCTACGTTGACGGCGAGTACATTGAGCTGCAGCTGCAAACCAAGGAGTGGGACCAATGGGAACCTTGTTTGTAAGTGTCATTGTGGTTTTGCCTGGTCAGTGTGGGGGGGGGGGCTGAGTATGTGGCCGTGTGTGTGGTGGGGCGAAGAGAATAGCAGGGCTGACTTCGCGTGGGGGCATCACACTGCGTTGCTTGAAGCGAGATTGGTAAATTCAAGCTGCCCGAAAACCCCTTCCTGGGTTTTACAGCGGCGACGGGCGAGGTGTCAGACAACCACGAGCTGGTGTCGGTGGAAACCCATTCGATTGTGCACAAGCCGCTGGCAAATGGCGGCACGGGCCGAGGCCGAGCCGTTCCTGGGCAATGGGGCAAGACGAGCAAGGCAGGGGCCAAGGGGGGTGCGTCGGGCCCAGGCATGATCCACTGGTTGATGGCGGGCGTGGTTGGTTTGGTGTGGCGGGTACTTAAGGTGGTGCTGGCAGTGGCGGGGATTGGAGTGATTGGAGGAGTCGCGTGGCACTTTTACCAATCCAAGCGGGTCTACGACGCCAAGCGCTTCTAGTGTGACTCTGCCCCCGTCTTTCCTCTCGTCGCTCGCGTCGCTCGCTTGCCGGTGCCGACGGACTATGGCCCATCCAATAGGGCGCTCGCGTCTCGTCTCCTTAGCCTGATTCGTGCCGATACAAGTGTATCGTGCAGATATAGTGGGTAGAGGAGATCCAACGCAGAGGAGAAGTATTAGAGGGAGGAGCTGCAGGCAAGCATGGGTACGACATGCAAAAAAAACACGGTTTACTATATCTACAAAGGAATGCTGCTGGTGCAGTGCTAGCAATTATAAAACAAGCGATCCGTGCGCGGCCGCCGTCGACTGTATCTACCCGAGGGCGTAGGATAGGCGAGAGGGATGAGATCAATCTGAGATCGGTGAGGCCAATGCGGGTGTGGATGACCGTCATCGTGTCATAGGACGGTCGGCCTGCGGGGATAGGCTGCGTTTTTTTAGCCGCCAGACCGCGCACACAGTCCAGATGGCCAGACCCATTAAATGGCGCACCTTTGTTATTTGAGCTTCGGTTATTGGCGTAGCCTCGCTTCGACGCGGCTCCTCCACGCCCCCTTCCACCCCATCCTCCCGCATATGTCCTGCCCGCCGCCGCCGCCGCCCAACACCACGGACCCCGAGCCGGTCTCCAAGCGTCGCAAGCAACAGCACGTCCTCGGCCGCGCCACCCGCTCCCCCAGCCCCGGCTCAAGCAGACGAGCCAGTGTGAGCGCCACCTCCGCCAGTGCCCGCCCAGCGCCCCACCTCATCAGCAACCCCCCCGCCAACGAGGCGGTTCCCGACGCCGAGCTGGACGAAGCCCACGGCCACAGCGTAGTGGCCAGCATTATGACCACTCTCACGGCAGGCACGTTTCTTGATGGCCCTCCCTTGTCAGACGACAACAACAACACGACCCAGCCGCCCCCTCCGCCCGCGATGCCGCTCGGTCCCTCACCCGTGCGCTCGGTCTGGGCGCAGTTGCCCCCGACGGTGGTAGAGCGTATTGTCTCCTTGTTACATCCGCGCGACATGGTCCTGGTCCAGCCCATGGGGTTACATGTCCAATGGCAGCGGCTTCTCCAAGCCCCTTTCCCTCTGCATGTCGGTACCCCGCCTTCCCCCTTGGACTTTGCCGAGGCAACAGACGCGCAAGACGCGGTCTTTGCGGCGCCGCCCCCCCAGGATCCGGATCCGGAAACCCGTCTGCGATACTCGGCCGTCGTATCCTCCACCATCCGACGAGCCGAGAGGATGCGGTTGTGGTTGGGCGTTTGGACGGTGGCGTATGTACGGTGGCGTGAGGTGCTCGGTGCTTTGGCGGAGATAGGTCCGGCGTGGCGTGCTGCGACGCAAGAGCATCCTTCTTGGGTTACCATCTTGGAGCGCGTTATCAACCCGTTGACGGTAGACCAGATGGAGCGGGACCTGCACCCTGTGGGAACCGTGCCTGCTCTCGCTTCGCAAGTCGAACCGTATTTCCAGACAATGTGGCAACTGGACCATATGTGTCTAGCGTGCCTCATTAGAGCCGGTACAACCCAGCGCATGATCCAACTTGCCATGGATCGGGACGAAGGGGTGAGCAGGGAGGAACCCAGAGAAGGTAGGTTGCCTCGCGGACCCGAGCTGGTGGGCTCCCAATCTGTCCAACTCGTCTCGACCCGGCTCGGTCTTGTTGCCCTCTGCCCGTTCCATGCCGCCTCACCCGTTGCCTTGGGGGTGCAGGAAGAAGGGAGATCCGCGCCGGAGGAAGCATCCGCCCTTGTTCTGCCGGGCTGCTGTCAGGCGTGCTTCCAGTCGGGCGGGACGGAGGTAGGGCTAGCCGAGTGCGAGACGGGCGAGTCGGTCGAGGTACTCTGTATACTGTGTCGGACGCAACTGGTGGAGGAGATGGGGGCTTTGCTACTTGAGCACGCTTCCCACGATGTTGCCACCCTCTCGACTGAACAGGTACGGTTGGTGTTCGGAGAGAACCGAGCGTGCCGCGAGTTTGTCAAATGGGGTGTGCCCGCTTTGAAGGACGCCCAGACCTCGTTGATGGAGGATCTGTGGTTGACAGCTCATGCGTCAATGCAGTTGATTCGGGCGGACCGGGTGCGAAGCAAGCAAGTCCAGTTGAGACGCAAGTACCAACAATCCTATGACGAGCGCCTTGAGACCGTTCGGAACGAGATACGACGAGAGCGGCTCGTGTCGCGGCACCGAATTCGGCACAAACTGGGACGGCGATGGGACCGCCGAGGGAGGCAGTTGGCTACTACATTCTTAGCCCAGCATAACTTGTCCCCGCCACTGTCTTATCCCCAAAGCCAGTCCAAAGGCAAGCGCCGTCAAATGCCGCTTCATCCCGATCTGGTGATTGCAGTGGTCGCGCAGCGTAACCGCCTTGCGATCAGACTCGAATCCCGCGAGGTGCCCGGCTCTGCCCTGGGTCAAGGAAGGGAGCCTGAGGAAAAGAAAGAGGAAAGAGGGGCAGGTCGGTTCCTTGCCTCGTCCGGATGCAGAGGGGTTCCCTACAGCCCGGGAAGGCGATCTGGATCATCTCCCGCCCCTGCGGGGAAGCGCTGGATCTCCCCATCATGTAAATGCGTGTGACCAAGATGAGCGCTTGGCACTGCAACTAAGCCTCGCACTCAACGGTATGCCCGAAGCGGAAGATCCGTGGTCGAATGCCGATCCCGATTCGGATTCAGGTTCGGATTCGGGTTTGATTTCGGATGCGGGGTTAGATTGTGCCTCGCTGGGCCCCGATGAGGAATCGGGCGAGGAACAAGTGGAACTCGGTTCGGAGGAAAAGAAAGCAATCGCCATGGACGAGGCACGGAAGCTGCGTGTGGGAGAGGTGCTGGTTCTGACGCGACAAGACGAGCAGTGCATTCGTGTCCGTTCACTGGACCACTACTGCTTTGAATTGTTCCAAATGGGTACGTCTCTTACTTGCATGTTCTTGATTGTGCGCCTGAAGGTTGTGGTTGGAGGCAGAGGGGAGAGGGAACCCGATGAAGGTACTGATACGGACCGTCCCGCTCGGGTCAACGAACGACAAACCCAGGATTTTGGTTCAGTCCGCAAGAACGGTTGAGGGAGTACGGCCTGGCTCGGCAGATTGCGATCCAAACGGAGGTTGGAACGAACGTTGTGCACCTCCCTCCGTTCCCTACTTCCCACGCACTGCAGCACGAACTCGAGACGAGCTGGTGGAGTGTATTTGACGAGCAAGCGACTATCGTCGTGACCAAGCTTTCGGACTGGCTGCTGCTGCAACCCCAAGAAACCAATAACAGCGCCTTGCGGAACAACAGTACTCACCTGGGCCTCCACATGCCTGAGCGCGACCCAAGCCAATGGGGGTGGGAAGAATTGGGACCCACGCTACGTTTTTGGTGCCGTTTGTGGCGGAGCAGTGAAGTGGGCCTGGCACCCGCACCCGCGCCCAAGGCCACCGCACCGCCCCAGGTTCCGCAAGACCAGTACCATCTCAGTGCAGGATGCACCCAGCGTGTCGTGGAGCTTTGGCGCCAACGGGCCGCGTGCGTGTGCATGTGCCGGCTGTGTGTGCGTCAGAGGAACCAGATGAACCAGAGCAACCAGATGAACCAGAGAAAGCAGAGGGCTATGGTCTGCCGAGCCCCACGCGCGCAGCTGTCGTGGAAGACAACACTGTGTTGGCTCAAAGTCTGCGTGCCACCAGTGCGGACCCGGCGTCCCGCTTGGCTTCCCCGCCTTCCTGGGTGGCCTCCTCACGGTCCACGGGTTCATCAGGTTCATCAGGTTCACCAGGTTCATTAGCTTCACCAGGCTCCTCAGGTTCATCAGGTTCATCAGGTTCACCAAGTCCAGAAGCGTCCCTGCTGGGTCCTGTGGAAGACCTGGACTCGGACCTGGACTCGGACCGGGACATGTTGGGCTCGCCGGACTGGGACTGGGACTTGGACCTGGACTCGGATTTGGACCTGGACCTGTCGGAGGGCCAGTAAGCCCCCCCCCCCTCCCCTATTGACAGCATCATCATCATTGATATCATTGATATCGGCATCATCATCATCATCATCATCATCATCATCATCATCATCATCATCATCATCATCATCATCATCATCATCACATCATCATCATCATCATCATCATCATCATCATCATCATCATCATCATCATCATCATCGATATTCCCATCCACTTCATTAACATGATTAAGGTACACCGTTTTGGCTGTAAACGTTTTCTCCTTGTTGTTCGCCTTTGGCTCCCTCGCACCCGCACCGTTGATGCACATCCCCTGACCAAAAGAGCCACCCTTCTCCCCCCCTCCTTTCCTATTATAGTGTTGGGGAGATTCGCACATCGTGTGACTAGCACCCACTACTTACACCTCCCATACCTGTCCACCAGCTCTCGTACGAAACCGTCTCCCCGCAACAACCCCATGAGCGCACGCGCGGTTCGACCATACTTCGGATCGGTCTCGGTAGTCAGCGAGCACGAAGTTCAGCGTGACAGATGAGCGCCGAGCCGTGGGAAGGGGTTTGATACGTGCAGATACGGCTGGTGTGGCCGTTTGGGAGGAGGCATCCGTACGTCTGCGACGTGCTGAAAGGTGTGGCTACTTAGTCGTTTCGGTGTTCATAGTTACCATCACAGTCGTATACTGTGAATGCGATAGCTATGCACGCATAGGCCATGCCCGCCCCCCGTTCCTCCCGCTCCGACCTAGCCTACAGTCCATGGCAGTCACCCGCCCCGCGCAAGCCCGAACGCGGTTCAGGCTGAACGAATGTCCTGATCACCCTGCGGCGTCGCGACGAAACAAGAGAATGGGGGAGGAGAGTGGGTGGGCTACGACGAGCGAGATAAATGATAGGGGGGTATATGAAATCGACCTCATCAACTCTAATGAACGAAGAAAAATACAGGTGTGGCCGAGAACCGAGCCACTGCCCGGACAATAGTCTACGAGACACGAGTACTACGGCTACTAAGGACTACGGCTACTAGTATATACTAGAGACCACTGGTGGCGTGTATTCATGTCTCCGCAAGTCGATGGTCTCGTGTGAATTGGTCTGTGTTGGCTTCCTCATGTTAAGAATGATGATGGGTTGAGCCCCGAGATGATAAGCTAGTGACATGTGACAGTCCCACCTACCTCCTAACGCCTCATTCTGGTTCCCGTCTCTCTCGGGGGTACGATGCGGAAAGCCGTATAGCCCAACTTCTCTCTCTTACTCTTCCCACCGTTCGATCACAAGAGGGCCGTCGTGCCGACCCCGCTCACTTCGCTTCTTCCCCACAGTCCGAACAGGAAAAAAGGAAGACGCAAGAACAGTCGACCCGAACCGGGACACAGGTAGTAGGGACAGTGGCGGTACAGTGGTTGGGAGGGATATGTATACGAGGGCCTTATCGTGCGTCGTCAGTTCTCTGTTTGTTTGGGTGAAGGGGGTTCACCCCAATCCATTTTTGGAATGGTGCGCATCATGGCGGACGATGGATGGTGGTGGTGGGGGAGGTCGCGACATACAGCAGGGTGAGACGATGAAGCGTTGAGGCGTACGTCAGGCGTGACAAAGAGGAAACGTAATCCGGTACTTGACTTGTATGTAGGAAGCGGAGGGAGGCGAAGGGTTGATGGATAAGAAGACGACGCAGGTTGAATGGTTACCATGTAAACGGAAACGTTATTCGTGTGCCCAAACACCAACACCCGGATCATCATGCGTTCGTTCTGCCACATGCGTCACGCGGCTACGGTACGATAGAACCGGGTTTGCTGGGCGCCGCACCTCCCTTTGGTTCCAACAGCAGCACAGCATCCGCAGCCGCAGCCACAGCAACAGCCGCAGCAGCAGGAGGGACGCGCGTACCTCCCTGGGCCCTGGCCGAACCGCGGTGCTGCGGGGCAGCGGGGAGGTAACGATGGACAGGCCATGGCTGCGTCGCTTGATCGACTGACGCGACGGCACCCTTAGCCAATCGGGGACTGTGACTTCAACCTCAACGTCCACCGCCACGGCAAGAGCCATGGCAAAAGGGGATGAGGTGCCCCGAGGAGCGAGAGAAGACCGAGGGGGCAAGTGTGCCTGGGCACGGGGGCGCCGGACGGCTGTCCTCCTCTCCAGACGGAGCGACGCCTTCTTCTCCTGCTCGTCATTGTCGGATTCGTAATGGTTATCATCGTCGTCGTCGTCGTCGTCGTCGTGCGGTAGAGAAGTGGGGCATGGGATGGGGATCGCCCGCGGTGGCGAGGCAGCTGAGTGAGCGGGTGTGCTGCGGGGGAGGACGCGTGGGCGGGTGGAGTGGTGGGAGGGCAGGAGCCGCGGCGGGAGAGGAGGAGGAGGAGGAGGGTGTGGTGATGGGAGCAGACGAATGGGCAGAGGCAGGGGGAGGAGGAGGGGGGGGCGCGTGCTTGGTGGCGACGTAGGACTCAAAGGCGCGTGTGGCAGTGAAGCTCGCCGGGCGGGAGCGGGGCGAAGAGGCGGGGTGTGGGGCGGGGGGCGGGTGTGGGTGGAAGGGCGGCAGGCAGCGCGAGAGCCAGCGCGGCTTGGTGGGCGGGGGGGCGTGTGGGGGTGCGTGGGGGCCATGCCGAGGCGTGTGGCGGGCGGCGGGGATGGGGGGGGGGTATATGCGGTGGCGGACGATGGCGGCGTTGGCGGAAGTCCGAGGCGGTGGCAGTGACTAGTGATAGTGATAGTGAGCGTGAGCAGAGGTTTGACTAGGCGGTTGAAATGTAACGTGCGGCTGGGATGCGGGGTTGAACTTGAACGTGAATTTGAAACTTAAATGTTTCGCGTGGCAGGTGGCAAAGGGAACCCTAGCCTGCGTTGCGCAGCAGGCGCAGCACTGCACAGCACCACAGCACAGCCTCTGTCGGCGCACTCAAAACCCAAATTTCAAACCCAACCCGCCAGGCGAATGACGTAACCGCCCGTGC
This sequence comes from Moniliella sp. 'wahieum', assembly GCA_003971905.1. Lineage (NCBI taxonomy): Eukaryota > Fungi > Basidiomycota > Moniliellomycetes > Moniliellales > Moniliellaceae > Moniliella > Moniliella sp. 'wahieum'. Next base: position 117,853 of record RSEE01000106.1, on the reverse strand, counting down.
ACGTGCGCCTGCCCCCTGGCATGTGGCGTTGCCTTACGCTGTCCTTAGTAATCGCCCCCCCCCTCCCCACCACCTCCCCCTGTCCAGCCTCCAGCTCGTCGAGTGGCGCGTGCGTGCGAGGGGACCCCCATCTCCATCTCCACCTCCATCTCCATCTCCATCTGCCTTCACATCCCATCCGCCATGCCCACCACCCACCCCGCCGCCGCCGCATGGACCGGCCTTCGCCGCGCTGCGCTCGCCGCGCTTGCCGCCCGCCGCCTCGTCGCCGCCCCCATCTACGCCAAGCTCTCGCTGCCCTCCCGGCTGCCAAGGCCCTTGTTGCCGCCCACTCCCACTCCCGCTCCCGCTCTCTCTTCCCCTCGCTGCGGCCATCGTCCCTGCGCGCTGTACCTGTCGCGCGTGCCGTGCCCGCTGCCGTCGCCTCCTCCCTCTGCCCTGTTCGTCCTGCTCTGCCTTTCCGCCTGGCGCTGCGTCCCGCCTCGGCTGCGGGCCACCGTGCGCTCCGATCTTTTGCCCAGCAAGGGTTCCGCGCTGTCACGCCCATCACCGTCTGGCCGCGACGCTGGCGCCTTCGTACCGTGCGCTGCGCGCTGTGACGCTGGCTTCGCTGGGCCTGCGTTCCGCTGAGCGGTTGCCGACACTAGCCTGGGCACGTACCATGCGCATGGCTGCCGCTGGCCAGATCCCTACGGCGGCAGGACAAGCACGTTATTTCTCCTCTACCCCGGCCTCCCGGGCACGGCCATTGGACAAGTTGCCCACTACTACGCTCACCGTACCCTTGGATCCGGACCTGATGTTTCTCCTTGATGGTCCGTCGGTGTTGCACGCCACGTTGGAGCGAGAAGCTACAACCGATTCCGCCTCGTCGCACTCACACTCAACCTCACACTCAACCTCACACTCAACCTCACAAGCAGGGTCTGGATCCATCCTGTTTGCCCCCTCGAACGCGACGGAGGCCGAGTGGTGGGACGAGGCCAAGGTGGTCCGTTCGGGGCTTGCGTCGGTACAGAAGGTGAGTGGGGAACGGTTCGTGTTGGGAGCACGTCTGGGTGCGCTAGAGGGCCTGCTGCGTGCATTGTCGCCTGCGACGGCAGGGGATGAGTTGGTGGAACGGTTACGCGATGCCTACACGCGCGGGGCCGAGACGCTGCATGTGACGTTGCACGGTGCGACGATCGAGGAGGCACGGCAGTTGCTCAGCATCATTGGTTGGACCGGCGAACAGTTTTACATGCTGCACCAGGACATGGAAGAATGAGAATGCGGACGATGAGGACGGAGGACAAAGGTAGGATTCCTCCTAGCCTCTTAGCCTCCTGGCCTCCTGGCTTTTGCGTCGGAGGGCCGGTTTGTCTTTTGTGGAGGGTGGATGGGAGGATGTGCGAGGAGAAAGAGCGGTTGACGACGGTTGCCTTTCGAGAGCATCGCACGTTCTCTAGCCTCTCGCGTCTCGCTACAGAGTGGGACTGTTTGTTGGTATATGCGTTGTTTGTTCTCGTTCGTGTCTTGGCCTCGGCTTGTGTGCGCTGCACTGCGTTTTGTCTCTTTTTTTGTATCTTACCTCCTTTTACATTCCTATCGCCGCCCCACACGTCTCTCTCTTCAGGGGGGGTAGTAGAAGCAATGAACTCGTACATCAATAAGGACCCGAATGCGTCGGAGCGAGTACTGGCTACTCATGTGGAGAAAGGGCGGATGGAGTGCACTCGAGCAATACTAATGTTGGGACAGGAGCTCCATCTGACGGAACAGGGGGTTATCATTGGTCGATTAGCTCAGTTGGTCAGAGCGTGGTACTAATACGTCTCTGCTGAAGAGTTAAGAGTGTTGGTAATGCCAAGGTCATGAGTTCAAGCCTCATATTGACCAGGACTCTTTTTTTGGCTCAGGGCTACTCTTATACACCCCCGACGGGTTCTATGGCGTGCGGACTGGATGCGCTGGACGGGGGAGCTGGCGAGGCCGCAAAGAGACGCTGGCGGTGGGTTAGAGATGGGGGTGCTTCCGTCTGCTGGGACCGATGCGACGGATGATGCGTGATGGCGGGCGATGGGTGAGCGTGTGGCGGCGGCGGAATAGACGGGGGGCAGGGGGGCAGTGTGCGTCTGCGCGCCAGGGGGCGAGTGTGCTGAAGTGCGTTCTGCAAGTGGGACGGGGGGGCCGTGCCCAGGTGCCCCCTGGCTGACCAGACCAGACCAGACCTCCTGCTCCATCGGCGCCCCCCCGGCCTGCCCCCACCGCCTTCCGTCATGCCGAGCGACCTGCGCCACCGCGTGCTCCAAGGCACTGCCGGCGGACACGCTGGCTCCCACACGTCCACGCCCCCGCCCAGCTCCCACATCGACGCAGCGCTGGCTGAAGCGCAGGCGCAACTGGACGCGCTCAGCTCAGCCCCCCTGGCGGGCTTTGGTGCCGACCCGAGCTCCGGCACGGACGAAGCTGCGGAAGACGATGGGTTGGCCCCACTTGCGTACCCGGGCATGCCCTCTGTACGTCCGCGTCTCGCCGGCCACCGCAGACCCGTGGAACAAGATCCTGCCTGGGCGCCTGTCCCGGCCGACGACTGTTTTGCCCAGGCGCTCGAGGTGGATGTGACGTACCCCGTGCCCCGCCCGGCTGCCTGTCCACTTCCCCCGCCTGGCAACGAGAGCAATGTGGTGGAAACGGGCGTGGAGGGTAAGACAGCGACGTTTCGTGTGTACTACACCCCGCCTACTGGGTCGTCTCCTGCTCCTGCTCAGGGTCCTGTTCCGGCTCCGACTTCTACAGCCTCTGCCTCTGCCACTACCACGGGACCTGGGGCTTCCGATGCGGAGCTAGCCGCGCTGACGCCGCCGCACGTATCGGACGAGGAGGAGGAAGAAGAAGCGTCTCGGCGAGCGGTTCCCGCGGCCCGCGTGACGACCGATACGGTGCACCCGAGTGCTGGGGCGCAAGTAGCCGCTGCAGCCAACACGCAAGGACCCGGAACGATTTATGTGTTGTTTCATGGAGCTGGGTACGCCGGGTTATCATTTGGGTTGTTGGCGCGTGCAGTGACGCGCTTGACGCAAGGTACGGCCGGGGTGTTGACGTACGATTGTCGTGGTCATGGACGTACGCGGCACGTTGGCTGGTCTGAGCCACTGAACATGTCGTTGGATACGTTGACACTTGATGCGGTAGCGGTGTTGCGGCGTGTGTTGCCCCCGGAAAGAGATGTGCGACTGGTACTGGTCGGGCACAGTATGGGAGGGGTAGCCACGGCTGTGGCCCATGCCTTGGCCCCAGTGGGGGGCAGCAAAAAGGGTGCGTTACCACATGTACATTTGACCGGGGTGGCGGTACTGGATGTGGTGGAAGGTACGGCGATGGAAGCGTTACCTACGATGCGAGCTATGGTCGCTTCGTTCCCCAGTGGCTTTACTTCGGTGCCCGCTGCGATCCAGTGGCACGTGGCGAGCGGTACGATCCATAATCGTGATTCGGCACGGCGGAGTGTGCCGCCGCTGGTCCGGCCTAATCCGCATTACGTTCCTCCCGTGCGTGGCGGGGCGGGGCAAGAAGAAGAAGAAGAAGAGGAGACGATGGAAGACCTGGACGATGCCGAACCTGAGTTGGAGGGAGAACACGAGGGTAGGCGAGACGAGCACCCCGAACCAAACGAGGAGGAGAAAGAGGAAGAACGTGACCGGCTTCCCGCGCCAGTCCCACAAGTCGACACGACCCACGCATACGTGTGGAGCCACAACTTGGCTGCGACCGAACCGTTTTGGCGTTCCTGGTTCCAAGGGTTGAGCAGTGGGTTTCTGGGTGTGCGTTGTGCGCGGTTACTCATCTTGGCCGGGGCGGACCGGCTGGACAAGGCGTTACTACTAGGCCAGATGCAGGGCAAGTTCCAACTACTTGTCTTTCCTGATGTCGGACACGTGTTGCATGAAGATGCGCCGGAACGCACGGCCAGGGCCTTGGTGGACTTTGCCACGCGCAACCAACAAGCTGTGATTGCGCGCCAGGTGCCTACAGGCCCGCCTCGGCAAGGTGCCCACGCGCCCATCCCAGGTCGTAGCCTGGGCTACCGCCCGTAACCTCCCCCCCCACGAACGGGCAAAGCGTACGGGTACTGGTACTAGCAGGGAAACGACGAATGCGTTTCGGTTTTGGTGTTCTGTAGCAAAGTAGCAAGGCAACGGCTCCCTCTTGCTATCTATACAAGTGAAGGCGGAAGAGGGGGACGAGAGTCTAGAGCCTGGAATCGGGTGTCTAAAGAATTACATGCCGTGCCGACGGGGAGAAAAGTGGGGGAAGGTAGATGCATCAAGTGATTTGAGGGCGAAGAGACGAAGGGATCTGGGAGAGAAGGAGGAGGGGAGGGGGCACAGTATGCTTTTGAGTTCTGGCCGAGGGTGGGGGGGGGCAGGACCGAGGACGAGGGCAACGAAAAGAGCGGGAGCGAAGCGACAACCTATACGTTTTTACGCGTCAAGTTGACGTCTCAACGTCGTCACCCTACCCAGTTCCCAGGTACCTATTACCCTGGTTACCTGTTACTGGTTCCCGGTTCCTGGTTCCTGGTTCCCGGGTCCCGGTTACCAGCCAAACACAGCGTCATTGACGCGACCCAAGAAGGAAGACCGGTTCCCGGCCGGGGGCAAGTCCTGGGTCTTGTTAGCCGGGCTAGACCATCCAGGCAAGCGGAAAAAGGAGGCGGACGTATCGGCGGCGGGGGGCGCCAAGGCCGAGTCTTTCGTTCCTATCACGCTCATTGGTCGGCCCATGGAAGCGCGGGGACGCGGTCGGGACTGGGGCGTTGAAGCCGTAGCTGCAGGGTGAGCTGTTGATCCGGACCGATGGTCAGTGACCAAGCCTGAACCTGAAACCGAAGCTGATGCCAAGCCGTCTAGGAGGAGTAGGCGGTTAACCTCGTCGTCCTGAACGCGCACGCCGACCATAGCTAAGCCCGCGACCAACTCGCCCGACCGACGGAGCGCACGGAACGCAGCGCCAGCATCGGCATAGACCGCTTGGACGTACCCGGGCCCATCTTGAGCGTGGGAGAGCGGGACCCACTCGGACGAAACGAGACCGGTACCAAAGTGGTCCAGGACCAGTGCCTCCAACGAACGCGGGAAACCAAACAAGAGTACTGTGCGTACCTTGCTATTTTCCTCCCGTGTCGCGGGGACCAAGGCAGGTGCACCAGCGGGGGAAGGCAGAACGTTCGTCGTCCCCCTAGCCGAGAGCGTAGGGGTGGAAGAAGGTGGCCATCCCGAACCCAACCCGGGTCCCGGACCCGATCCCTGCCCCGATCCCGATCCCGATCCCGACCCTGATCCCAGTCCCAGTCCCAGCCCCGGAGCAGTGCTCGTCGAAGTATTCATAACCTCTTCGTCCTCGAGGGATTGGACGGGCGGAGGCGGCTGATCGTCCTCGACCAACGAGCCCGGGATCATGAACGCTAAAGCTAAAGCTAGCGCTAGGAGTCAAGCCCAAAGGCTCGGGGTTACCGCGTGCGCGTAGACCCGAAGGACCAAACACGCTATCTCTGCCGCGTGCGGCTGGGGAGCGAAAGCTACGCAGCGACCCGCCCGGTCCGACAGACAAGTTGCCCGTGGCAGCAGGACCAAAGTCGGTGTTGGTGGCAAACGAGTCGTTGAACCGGGCCGAGTGGCGTGGCTGGAAAAAGCTCGAGGAGAAAGCATGCTGCGGCGAGGCGGAGTGGGCGGATTGCCGGTGCGGGGCGAGGAGCACGCTGTCGCTCCCGGTCTCATCGGCCTGCGGCGGGGGAGGACGAGAAGGGTTGGCTTGGAGAGGAGACGAGTAGGGCTGATCGAGCGGGAAGGTTAGTGAGGAAAACGAGGAGGAGGAGTAGCACACCAGCAGAGCTGGTTCCCGCAAAGAAACAAAAGGGAAGAGATCAGAAAGAAACGTACCCTGGTATCCTTGATCTTGCTCAGGTAGCCAGGCAAGTAATTGGCGCTGCGGTCGGCTGGTGAGGCGGGGGGTTCCGCGGCGGGGGCCAAGGCCGACGGGGTGGGGGTGTGGGGCATGGCGCCAATCGTGTGCGGCTGGGAGCTCCACATGGCGACGGAGGGGGTGAGAAAGAGAGGAGGGGGGGGGGGGGGGGTGCAGCGGCAGTCGTAGCGGCAGTAGCGCGGCAGTAGCGGTGGTGGTGGTAGCGGCAGCCGAAGGCCAGAAGAGCAAAAAGAGGAAAAGGAAAACGTGGTCGTCGCCAAAGCGTTGCTGGCGGACCAAAACAAAACCCCAACCACCATCCAACCCTAGCGCCCATGCACGTGACCCAGTGCGTATTTTTTGGCACTGGCGTGGCGCTGCGGCGGCAGCGAGGACTCCAACTAACAACCAACAACGTCCACCTTCTGACGCCGACTGTGAATACCAAGCTTCCCACTGTGGAAGGAGGAAAAGGAGCAACGGATCGGACGCGAGAACGTCAATCCCATGGACCTTCAGGAACACCTCCGTCCCCATGGTAGTCGGGTTGAACAGTAATAACATGTTCGTCCAATGAAATTGCTAGTTTTGTTCCCTCCCTGCTCAGGTTCCCCCCCCAGATCTCTCTCCCAGTGGTGGCAGTTCTCACAGTTTTCAGATCGTATGCGGTCCCCTCGGCAAGCGCACTGGGTCCCGAGATGATGGTATCATGGCATGTGTCGTCCCAAAGCGCTTGGCGCACGGTACAGAGTGGTACAGACCGAAAAGCAACAAAGAGATCAATCGAGCCCCAACCTGAATCGAAGCGGCGGAGGTGGGGGGACGGTCGGTTACGACAACATATGGAGCACTGCACGCCGGCAGGATTGGGGCCGAAGTAGGCTAGGGGGTTAGGGGAGAGCAGGAAAAAGATGAATGAAGAGATACAGTATGCCAAATCGCATTGGCCGGGTGGCGGCGGCGCGAGAAGCATACAGTAGGTGGAACCATGATCCACTGCACCCAGCACATAATAGCACCTGAAAACGTAGCACACAGAGAGATGGAGTGTTGAGATCTCGATCGGGAGGGCATTATTTGTACAGAGGAACAGAGAAGCACGAGGAAGTTTTACTGGCACTGTTGATACGATCACAGTGCACATGAACCCGACGACAAAGAGCCCAAGGTTTTGCACACAAGAATGTCGAACCATCCAGCGGTGCATCCAAGCCCGGAGGGAGATGGGCGAGGAACGTATAGGAACCCCCCCAACGTGGGCACCCATCAACCAAATACATGAGCAGCGGACCATGACGGTCTCCCAGGATCCACTCTTTAGCTGTAATATCCAAACAAGTTTAGAGTTGGGCCCAGGGCTGGACCAAGGACCGTACGCTGGAGCTGCGTGGCGGCCGAAACGGTGGAAACCAGCACCAAGACCGATGCTGGGCGATAGAGGGTGTTCGACCGAACCCTGGACCCAATCGTGCAAAGGGGTACGCAACTGGTATACGCATCTGGACATAGAGCGTATAGCTAGGGTCCTGCTACTTTTCAGACCTGTGCAATTGGAGGGTGGACTGTGCGCGCGTTCACTCGGCCTGTGGATGGGGCGGCCTAACGAGCAAAGGAAAGGAGTATACGGGCGAACCCCTTGATCGCCACGGGTAGGAAGAAAAAGGAGAAGAGTGCCAACATCAGGACAAACGGGATATTGTGGAACCAATGTAGTACATCTCGTGGTGTCCGATTCGACGCCATTCACACTGACCATTGCTTGCGTCAGTCGGGGAGGTCGTACCCCCGCCGCTGATGACGGATGGGATCAAGTCCTGCGGCTGTACGGCCGGACCAAGGCCGGGGGAGGCAACCGATGAGGTGGGGGTTGATGTCGATGGATGCGGGAGGAGACAACGTCGGTCACCCAATCGTTAGTAGAAGGCGGTTTCCGGGGGGGGGGGGGGAAGAAAGGCGAGCAGGGTTGAGCAAAGTCGGAGTTGGGCGGGACACGGGACTGCAAGGCGGCGCACTGGCAAGGGGGTGCTGGGCTGAGACATACTGATCAGGACTGTGGCGTGCGGGAAGATGGGCTGGCGAGTGGGTGGTGCGATTGGTGAACTACTAGGAGTGGCCAGCACTCTCTCTCTCTGGCTGCGGGGAATTCCAAGCTGGGCAAAGCTACGCGTACTCTATGTTAGAGGGAATAAAACCTCAAACACGACGATTGGGATTATACCAGACCCAACTCCCCTTGCCACATGGGGCGGCCCAGGGGCAGAGAGACGAGGGCCCGTGCCGAGAGGATCGAGAGTGAGATGGTCGGTTGGAGGTTGAAGCTTGAAGGTTGAACGTGTTGAACGTCGTTGAACACGGCCCAAATGGCATGTGCGTACTTAGTGTGGGTGATGGATCGTGTGGGGAGTGAGTGGGATGACGTCAGTGAGGCGGTGCGTGTGAGTCGGGTGTGGTGGGGAGCGTGGGGAGCGCGGGGGATGATGGCGATCATCGATGGCCTCAGCACAGCGCCTGCGCTCCTGAGGCGGGCGGAGCAGAGCGCCTGTCCGGCGCGCGTGGCTGGCTGTCCAGCCTGTGCGTTCGATCGACGGTCGGAGGCAAGCGCCAGGGAAGAGCGAGGGGTGGTCGAGTGATCTAGTGATCGAGGGATAGTGACGTGCCGGAGAAGCAAGGAGACACACAGTGTAGTCCAGCCTCAGACACTCGCCATCCCCCCGCGCGCCCCGAGATGGGATGATCGATCGGCGGGGCTCACCGTCTCTTGCCCCGCACCATCACCATCCCCCGCAGCCCCTCGGTGGCCATGCTCAAGTCCCGCCTCGAGCTCATTACCGGCGGCGGCAGCGCCAGCCCCAACAGCAGCCCCAGCAGCAGCAGCAGCAGCGACCTTCTCCCTCGCACCTACCCTTCCCATCCCCATCCCCATCCCTCCCCATCCCCATCCCCATCCCCATCCCCGGTCTCCGCCGCGCGCCCAGGCGCAGTACTACTGCCCGCGCTGCTCGCATCACTTTGCGTCGCCCACCAGCCTCCAGCGCCACGTCTGCTCCCCGCCGCCCCGCCGCCGCCCCACGCCGCCCACTCCACCCCCGCCCGCGCCCCGTCTCCCACCGTCCCCTGGCCCACACTGCCCCCGCCCCCCTGCCGCCCCCAGCCTCCCAGCCCTCCCCGCGTCCGCGTCCCCGCGCCCCTGCCCCTGCCCCTGCCCCTGCCCCTGCCCCCTCTCGCTCCGCCCATCGCTCCCCACCCGCTGCGCCTGCCGCCCCGCACCACAGCCGCCACCACAGCGTCCCCCCCTCCACCACGCCTCCCCGCCCATCGTCTGCGCGGCCCTTGTCCTTCCAGCCGCGCGCTCGTCCCGTGCCTGCCCCGGCTCCTCACCTCGGCTCACCCCCTCGCCACGCCCCGCCCCACAGCCACAGCCATGGCCACGGCCATCCCAACGCGACTGCACCTCTACCCGCAACGGGAACGGCAACGCTCTCCTCCCGCTCGCCCCCCTCTCGGCCCGGCGCCACGTCCACATCCACGTCCATCCGACCTGCTGCCGCCCCACCTATTCTCAACCCGCCCGATACGACCCCCGTGACCAACCGGCCTCCCAAAGGGTTTCGCGTGTGCGCCGGCCCCACCGCCCTGCCCATTCCCAAAGACGACGTGTTGGCCAACGTACCTCTCGACCTTGTATCCGAAACGGTGGTAGGCGCCTTTCCACACCAAGCAGCTGCCGTTTCTGCTGCTTCGGCTGCCGAGGCCGCGTCCGCTTCTGGTCCTGGTTCTGGTTCTGGTTCTGCTTCGGCCCTTGCGCCCGGCCTGCCCAACCAGGGCCCACTTCAGTTTGCCGCGCTGGCTTTTTCTCATCCGCCCCCACCCTCTGCCCTCCCCCGCGTGCCGGACCACATCCCATCTCGCGCGCTCCTGTCCAGCTCGGCACCAGCGTCGGTGCCTGCACAGGGCATGGGATCCACCCCCTTCCCGCTGGCTCCTGTTCAACCAAGAGTTGGCGCCGTGGTACAGAACGCGTTCCTTGCCCCGCTGGCGCATGGTGTGCCCCGCCCCTTTGCACGGGATGGACTTCCCGTGCCTAATGGCGGGGGGGATAGCGGGGGAGGGGGTGGAGTGGCCTTGGGACTGGGGTGTACTATCCCCGCCAGCCCGATCCGTTCGGTCGACCAGAGTGGTACGGAGGCGGGACCAGTGTGCCTGCGTCAGTGGGAGGTCGAGGTACCAGTGGTGGGGGTGGGGGCGGAGGATTGGGACAAGGAGGAAACGAAGGGGCAATCGGAGCAGGAGCAGGAGGAGGGGGAGAAAAGTAGTCTTCACACCAGAAACTAAAATGAGCAACCACCCTGCTCCTGGGCCGGGGGGTATGCCCCTCGAACCTTTCCCCGCCTACGTCCCACTGAGCGCGACGAGCCAAACCGCGCTCCAAGCCCGCGCCCAACTCGGTCGCGCACGTACACTTTCCTCTGCCCAGGCGGTGGCGGAGCAGCCCCGACGAGACCCGCGAGACCCACGAGACCCACGAGACCGAGTGGACCGAGTGGACCGAGTGGACCTGACCGACCGAATCGACGGACTGGACCAACGAGACCACCGAGACCAACCGGGACCGGACCGACCCACATGGACGCAACAGCATCACCTGAGCCTCCCCATTCCCAGTCTTGCTCTTGCCGGTGGCGACAATGTACCTGCGTCGTTACGTCCTGCTGGTCCCCCCGTACCCGCGCCCGTACCCGCGCCTGCGCCTTCGGCGTCCGCGTCAGCGCCGGCTCCCGCTACCTCGTCATCATCTTCCTCGCGCCGTCCGTCGCGCTCGCATCGGTCCGCTGAACCACGCACCGAACCCCCCCACCACCACGCTCACCATCCTTCCTCCTCCGACCGAAAGCGTGAACGAACCAGTGAACGCAAGAGCGAACGAACCAGTGAACGGAAAGGTAAGAGTGAACGAGAACGCCCCTCTCCACGCCACCCTGAACGCCCACGCGCCCGGGACCGGGACCGGGACCGGGACCACCATCGCGATCGGGACCGGGACCGGGACCGGGACCTGGACCACCACCGCGACCGCGATCGAGAACGTCATCGCGACCGGGGACACGAAAGGGAACACCAACGAGAACGAGAACGAGAACGGGACCGGGACCGGGACAGAGAACGCGAGCGGGACCGGGGTCGGGAGAGGGAAGCGAGTAGATTAGCCAATTCCGACGTGTCGCTCCCGCTTCGGTTCCGGTTGCGGGTGCGGTTCGCGCTTCTCCCCCCCTCAGTCCTGGTGCGCGGCGCGCTGGGGATAGGGATAGGGACGGTGCGGGTGCGGGTGCGGGTGGAGGTGGAAGGACGGGTGTGAGCCGGGGTAATACCGCCAACGCGTCTGCAACTGCGTCAGCAACGGGGGGCGAGCGTCGGTCGCGTCGCGCAGGACCAGCGAGTCGGTCTGCGCGTGGGGTGGGGGCTGAGTCTCAGCCTTCTACGCGGCGTGGGGTGGGGGTTGTGTCGTCTGCGTCTGCGTCTGCGCCTGTGCCTGTGCCGGCTGGAGCGTCGGTATCCTTGTCCTCGTCGTTGTGGGGGGCGAGAGCGAGGCGCCGCCGCAGTACTCGGAGTTCCCCCGGTTGGGCGAGACGGCGGCGCTGGCTGGGAGGCCGGTCGTGGCTCGGTCAGGTCGGTTGCGCCCCGTGCGCCCCGTGTAGAGACAGAACGAGAACGAGAACGAGAACGAGAACGAGAACGAGAACGAGAACGAGAACGAGGACGAGAACGAGAACGAGGCAGATGCTACCAGTGCCGAAACAACACAGAACAAAACAAAATGAGACGAAACCAACACTAAACAACACAACAAACGAAATCGAAATCGACTACGTCTTACTGTTGCTCTCTCTGTCTCTGTACGCGCGACGTGACCGTGACGTGTGTTTTCGTTTCGTGCCACGGCACGGTACGGTACATTACGTTGTTGGGTTCTCTCTTGTCTTGTCTTCTCTTTCTTTGGGTTTTCGTTTTTGGTCGTTGGTTTCTTTTGGTTGGTTGGTTCCCCGGGCCGGGTGCCCGGATTCATTCGTTTGGGTCTCTCTCTCTCTCTTTTTGTTTCTGTGTGTGTGCAAGTGGATGTTGTTTCCCAACTGGCCCAACTGGGGCGATCTGATGGAAGTGGCGCGGTCAGCCCGGAAACGTACATGGTGGAAATGGGACTTGGGTGTGTGGTTAGGCGGGGCAGAGCCGCGGCGGGCCTGTGCGCGAGGTGAGACGTTGGTGAGACCGACGTGGCGGCATCACATGTGATATGGAATGCACCATGTGACCGGTCATGTGACATGTGACAAGCAGGGGAGCGACGTTCGATCGGTGCAATGCCCGAGGCCGATTCCGCCCGGCGCCCGGGCGGGCGGGTATAATTTTTTGGCAGCTTCCTGTGGCTGGCTTAGCGGCTACCCACCGTCAGCCGACCCTCACACCCTCCAATTGCGTCCCACCTCTGCTCCCCTCCGTTGCTTTTGCTTTTGCTTTTACCCCTGGTTCCTTTCGCTTCATCTTCATCTTCATCTTCGTCCTCCTCCCCTCCTCCTTTCGCCGCCATGGCCGCCCCCCATCTCCCGACTGGGACACCCCGCACCAACTCACCGACGACCTAACCGACGCACTTGCCATGTCCTCCTCCTCCACCCTCACCTCCGACGAGCTCGAGGCCAGTCTGGACCTACGTTCGCGCTCGTTCCCTATCTCTGCTGTACCAACTCCCGCTTCTGCCTCCGCTTCTTTCCCATCTCCATCTGCGTCTGCGTCTGTCTCCCTCTGCGTCTGCTACGTCAGCTGCGCCGGTTGCCACCTCGGGAGCTACCTCGGCGCCGCTGGTGCCCAAGGGCGGCTGGGTGCACTTTGCCGCCGGTGGCGTGGGAGGTATGTGCGGTGCAGTGGTCACGTCGCCATTGGATGTGGTCAAGACGCGTCTGCAGTCTGACATGTACCGTCGACCTCGTCGCGTTGCCGCGCGAGTTCGGCACAGGGCACGTTGGCTTCCGTTCGGGCGATGGCTTACTCGTTTGTTGAGACGGGGTACTTGGTTCGGTACGTTCTTGCTCTTCCTCTCCCATCCCTTTCTTTGTTCCTCCCGTTCTCGTCTGGTCGGGGGCGGGGTGGGATCGGATCGTTTTGGTTTTGGTTTTGGTTTTGGTCGGGGTTGGTTCTTGCTCCCGACCGAACCCGAACCCGAACCCGAACCCTCAGCCGAAGCAGAGGACGGATGGATGGCTAACTACCTACAACCTTTTCTGCTGAGCAGGGACATTGCGAGGAAAGAAGGTGTGCGTGCGCTGTTCAAAGGACTGGGTCCTACGTTGGTAGGTGTGGTACCTGCGCGATCGATCAACTTTTACACGTATGGCAATGGGAAACAAATTCTAGCTGCGCACTGCAACAATGGGGTGGAAACACCTTTGATCCATCTCTCTTCCGCTGCGTTTGCCGGCATGGTTACGGCAACAGTGACGAATCCGATTTGGGTGGTGAAAACGCGTTTGCAACTAGAACGTGCGCGGCATTCCCAAGCGATCGCTGCGGCGGTGGCGGCGGTAGGACCTGGTAGGCCTCCCGGTTCTGCTGCCCTGTCCACTACCGCAGGCGGAGTGGTACAACCCCGCCCATTGACTACGACGAGTATCGAGATGGTCCGGCGTATACTTTCTTCCGAAGGGCCCAAAGGGCTGTACAAGGGCATCACAGCCTCGTACCTGGGTGTGACCGAGGGGACGTTACAGTGGACGTTGTATGAGCAACTGAAAAAGGTGTCGGCGCGACCAAAGCATCAGGCTGTACTGGGTACCAAAGACGACAGTGCCGTTATCAGTGCGACATCGCGTTTGACGGGCGCAGTGGGCGCAGCTGGGATCGCCAAGTTGGTAGCTGCGTTAATTACGTATCCGCACGAAGTGTTGCGTACGCGCATGCGCCAGGAACCGCCGTTGGATCCCACCCGCCCAGGTCACCGCTTGCCCCAGCGTTACACTGGCCTCGCACAAACGTTCCACCTGGTCGTACGAGAAGAAGGCGCGGCTGCACTTTACGGTGGTCTGTCAGCTCACTTGCTCCGTGTCGTTCCCAACGCCACCGTCATGTTTGGCATCTACGAACTGTTCCTCTCCCTCTCGCAAAACGGAACACCCAATTGAATCTGGAGGCTCAAAGCCCCAAGCTCCAAGCTCCAAGCTCCAAGCTCCAAGCTCCAAGCTCCAAGCTCGATGCGCGATGCCCACTGCTAGATGATGCCACCAGCGCAAAACTTGGCCGTGCCGCGCTGGGCTTTGCTTTGCACGCTTTGCACGCGTTGCCTCCCTCTTGAACCTGTTCACGCTTCACTACTCATCCGACTCGTTCCATCGTACCCTGCTGCGCGGCGAGGCGGGGAAGGCGGAGGTACTTACGCCTCGCACTTTGCACTTTGCACTTTGCACTTTGCACTTTGCACCTCGCCCATCGCACCTTGACCTTGACCTTGACCCTGGACCTCGCACTCCATCCATCCCCTGAACGTGTCCGTTCTTCTATCTTCGTCCCTCACCTCCCCTTCGCCTCTCGCCTCTCGCCTCTCGCACTTGCCTCTCCCGTTGCCACGCTGGTCCTGGCGCTCCCCTACGCCAGGACACGATCCAGAGCGCAGCTGCCGGCGCTGGGTGACCGGTGGGTAGGCAGGGAGGTAGAGGTGGAGGTAGAGGTGAAGGAAGGAGACTCAAAGCGTATGGCCTATATGCCCCTCGCCTGTCCACTTTACATCCACGCATTGTTGTACAAAAGAACCATGTGTCTGTCAGGCTGCCTATCCACCTCGTGCACCGTGTTCACCGTGTTCCTCGGGCACCGTGGGCCCGAGCTCGACCGTAGCGCATTCTTCCTCGCGCGTTCCCTCCCCGCGCGCCCACCCGTACCGCCCGGGTGTGGAGAGTTGGGCTGGTGTGTATGCTGTAGTGCTGTAGTGTTGTGGTGTATTGGTGTTGATGTGCTGTGGTATATATACTGGAGTGTGTGGTGTACGGATGCAAGGATAGGGAGAGAGGGGGAAGATGCTTGACCTCAAGCTTGAGCCTCATGCCTCAAGCCTCATGCGTCATGCGGCTCGCCCAGGGGGAAAGAGTAAAACTGACGTCCCAAGCGAAGACACAGAGCGGCCGGGCCTATGGGCGGAAGGGAGCGCAATGCCGCACCAGCACGTTGTTCGGCAGCGTGACTTGCGCGGTGAACCTCGGTCTGGTCTACGCCCGGACGGGGGGGCAAGGTACCGTGGTACAAGCCGTGGGAGGTATCGAGGCACGCGCCCTGGCGACGCAACAGTTGAGCGTTGGTCAAGCCCATACTGGAGCGATCGAAGGGCGTGCGAGTCTCTCCCGACACCGCGGACGAGGGGGGGACATGACCCCCATCCCCCTCGGCTTCCAGCACGGCCAGAGGAAGCTGAGGTGAAACCGGTTGTCGCTGTAGTAGGCGGCGGGGGGGACAGTGAGGAGGTGGGTGAGGTGGTTGTGCAGGGTGGATGCTAGTGTAGTGAGTTGGGAGCGGGTAGGTGGGTCTACCGAGGCGGTGAGGTAAACGAGCTGGTTAGCGTCGTCGGTAAAGGAATCAAATGAGGCCAGACGGACCGCTGGACAGGGGAGGGAAGGCGCCAAAAGCTGCAGCTGACGGGGCAAGTGTACTTCGTCCTGGGCTGCGACGGAGAAAGGGCGAGTGAGGGAGATGTGGTGTCGTTGGCGCAGCATCCACTGCACTGGAGGGACCCAAGGCGAGTGAATGCCAGTAGTATGCGTTACGGTGGATGCGTCACTGAGCACACGGTCGAGCGGGGCAAAGATAGGCATCTCAAGGTAAATAAATGCGCGCTGCATGCGCTGCGAGGAGGGAGTCCAAGCCGCACTGGGGTCGCGCAGCGTTCCAAACGAAGGTAGCGGACGGGCGGAATGCTGGGCAGGCGGGGCGACGACAGAGGGGGCAGCAGGCCCGGGCGGCGCGGCAGACGGAGTGGAAGGTGTGGGCGCAAGGCGGGGGCGCTTGCGAGGGGGGCGGACAGGGCCGGAGGACGCGTCCGATTCGTCGCTCTCCACTCGGAGTAGGAGGAGGAGTAGGAGTCCGAGTCCGAGTAGTCTACCAACGGGATGAACATCGCGGGGACCAGGCAGGAGATATCCAATCGCTGGCCAGACGCACGCGGGGGGTGGTGTTGTTCTTTTTTTGCGAGCAGCACTAGTTGCTACTTACTAGTTAGATGAGACGAGGAGCGGCGGAACCAGCGCGGTTTAATGAGGTGGCTGTTCCGCCATGCTTCTTTTTTACTCTAATCATCAATTTGAATTTGAGTCCCGGCCTTCTCTTTGGCCGCTGCTGCCGGCCGACCGTCCGCCATCGGTCCCTCGAGCCATCACCATCGCCATCACCATCGCCATGCCCCCGCTCGCTGCTTCCGCGCGGCGTTTAGGATAGCGAGGCCAGCCCTAGTGGCACCCTCATTACTCCCACGTCCACCCGGGCACTGGCCTGGGGGCACACTGCCTTCGTCCCGCTCGTTTTCTACCTCTGTCCCTCGGCCGCAGGAGGTGGGGCGGAACCACTATGCGACGTTAGGTCTCATGCCTTCTGCTGATTCCAGCGCAATCAAGGGCGCGTACTACAAGCTGGCCAAAACCTACCATCCCGATCTGAACAAGACAAGTGGTGCATCAGATAAGTTCCTGGCGATCCAAACGGCCTATGCGACTTTGTCAGATGCTTCGAAGCGGAGGGCATACGATCGAGACCACCTGTCCTCTTCCTCTCCTTTTGCCTCCGCTCGTCGTACCTCTACCTCTACCTCTTCTTCTTCCTTCTCTTCTCGACCCAAGTACTACGATCCATTTTCGTTTGTCGACCGGCGCGCGACGTACACGTACGACGATCTGAAACGCGCGGCGCAGGGCAAGGCTCCCTTTACCTCGAGCGACCAGGCAGCGTGGGAAGAGGCGATGGGAAGCGAGGACGACGACGCTCTTCCTCGGGGTACGGTCCGTGGGAGGAAACTGGCTTTGCCTCCGGGTACGCAGAGTTTATGGCGGATGGGTTTCCGGGCGGGAAGCGTTCCGAGGCCGAAGCGGAGTTTGATGAGTTTTTAGCGCAGGGGCAATGGATGCTTCGCGCGCCCGGTCTCGCCGGAACCGGAAAAACCTTGGACCTATGCTCCTAACCCCGACTCGCGCCGCAGCCAGCGCAGGGCCGAGGCACGTAGGTTGCGCAAGTACCAAGACCGGTATGGCGGGTTCGGCTATGGCCAACCGGGTACCCGACCCTCCTCCCCCTCCTCGTCCTCCTCCTAATAAGCGTTCCTCTTCTTCCTCTTCCTCTTCATCTTCCTCTTCCTCTTCCCTCTTCTACCTCCTCGTCGCGGTCGCATATGCACCGAGGACCACAAGCTGCCATCGACCGTGCGCTGCGGGACGCGCGCACCCGGATGGCCGATACCAATCGTGCGCGGCGCGAGGCTGCGGGGGGGGTCAGCGCACCGAGGGCGGGTACGATGCGAGTGTGACGGTGAGCAAGCAGGCGAGTCGGAAGGGGACGGTGTTGCACGTGTGCCTATCAAGTGGGTCGGGGGAAAAGGGATGGAATGTGCCTTGTGCCACGGTTCAGGCGCGCACCATGGTCCAGCCAAGACGCACAAGTGTGGTCGGTGTCGTGGGAAAGGGTTTGTCACCGTGCGCAGTTTGCGCGGGCAGAAGCATCAGATCGATTGCCAGGTGTGCCAGGCGACCGGGTTCCATGCCAGCTTGCCCCGTCCCAGTGCGTGTGCGGCGTGCGATGGCACGGGCGTGGCGCAGGGCAAAGCCCGTGGGCAGGATGGATTACGATCCGGGTGCGCGTGCCGGCTGGGACGCAGGATCAGGATATCCTCCGCGTGCCGGTCGGAAAGGGCGGCGCGTCAACGGCGCGTGTGCAGGTGCGCGTTGCAGCGTGAGAAAAAGCAATGGTCATGGAAGACATCAGTTGCGTGCACAGTTGTGGGGATGGGGATGGGGATGGGGATGGGGGGGGGGGATGGGGATGCGGTCCGTCCGCGTGGTGTCGGATACACAGATCGCAGAGACCATCGCTGTGCCTGTTCGCATTTTGCGCTGGGGCCGATGGGGCTGCTGTTTCGTCGCGCCGGCTCTAAGGCCAGGGCGCAGGTGGGCGTGGCGATGGGCGGAGCAACCCCAGCTGGGATGGGCAAGCGGCAAAACAGGTTTAGCCGTCTGCGCCAGCGCAAGGGAGACAACCCTAGCGGGTGCAGGGTGTGGGTGGGGACCCCAGTGTGCCCCAGCGCACCCCAGCGGGGCGTGTGGGCGGCGCGAGGCGAGTGTGGCCTGGCGCAAAGTGCGGTGCCCCACGCTTCGGCTCTCCGGCTGAAGCCTTGGCCCGGTGTCGGGCGACTGGCGATGGTCGCTGGGGCCGCGACAAGGCCCGCTGGCAGAAGCAGAAGCACATGTCCACACTCGACACGGCGCCAGCTGGCATGCCCTTCTTAGCTCTTTAACCCCCATCCCGCATCCTTCCTCTCCTGCGCTGCCCCCACCACCATGTCCCGCCTCGCTTCCCGCTCGACAATCAGTACGTTCTTCCTCCCGCCCTTGCTCCACTGTGCGTCTAACGCCGGCTGGCACCAGAGAACTTGCTGCAGCTCACGCACAGCGTCAACTGCCCCTGCCACGGGTGTGCCACCATGCGCAATCCCCAGTCCACCGCCAGCATGGTGCGTGCCGGACTGAAGATGGTCACGTCCCATGGCCAGACAGCGCGGACGTTTGCTGCGCCTGTGGACCAAGCTGTGCAGCGCGAGTATGCATTTGAGATGGCTGCGTCCAACTGCCGCTTTGGACCTGGCGTCACGCGCGAGGTGGGACTTGACCTGCAGGCAATGAAACCCCGCAAGGTCGGCGTCTGGACCGACAAGAACCTACTCAATTTGACCGCGATGAAGCAAACCATCGAGTCGCTCGAGGCGGCCAACGTGCCGTACGAAGTGTACGACCGGGTTCGCGTCGAGCCCAATGACGCTAGCTGGGCCGACACGATTGAGTATGCTCGTAAAAACGATTTTTCTCATTGTACGTCCCCCCCCTCTCCGTGCCATACCGTTCTTCCTGCTCTCGCTCTCGCTCTCGCCCTCGCCCATTCTGACTGTTTGCCACGATGCGATTGCCTTCCCAGTCTTGGCTGTCGGTGGTGGCTCGACGATGGACACGTGCAAGGGGCCAATTTGTTTACCTGCTACCCAGAGGCAGATCTGCTGGACTTTGTCAACGCACCCATTGGTAAAGGCCTGCCCATTTCCCAGCAACTCCGTCCTCTGATTGCCATTCCCACCACGGCCGGTACGGGTTCCGAGACGACGGGTACGGCGATCTTTGACCATGCTGCGACAGGGGCCAAGACGGGAATTGCGAACCGTGCGCTGCGCCCCCTACTTGGTATTATTGATCCTCTCAACACGGCTGATTGTCCTACTGAGGTGCACGTGAGCTCTGGGCTGGATGTACTCTTCCACTCGCTGGAATCGTACACTGCCTTGCCTTTTAACGAGCGGATCCCACGCCCTTCGCACCCTCTTTTACGTCCTGCGTACCAAGGCCGCAATCCAGTCTCGGACCTCTTCTCCTTTTGGGCGCTGCAGCAGACGGTCAAGTACCTGCCTCGGGTCAAGGCGAACCGGTTCGACGAGGAGGCTCGGATGCAGATGTGTCTTGCGGCAGGGCTGGCCGGGATCGGGTTCGGGAATGCAGGGGTAACTCTGTGCCATGCGGCGTCGTATCCATTTCGGGGCTGAACAAGTCGCATGGGCAGTACAAGCATCCGGGGTACATGGTGGACCACCCGATCGTGCCGCACGGCATTTCGGTCGCTCTCACGGGCCCGGCGGTATTTGAATTTTTGGCACCTAGCTCGCCCGACCGGCACAGACAGATCGCCGAGGTGTTCGCCGAGTATGGCAGTGCGCACGATCCGGACCTGAACCGCGTTTCGGACCCGGCTGTGCTGGGTCAAATCGTGTACGACCGCATCGCGGCGTTCTTGGCCTCGCTGGACGTGCCGCGTGGACTGAGCCAGATTGGTTACACCTCCTCGGACATTCCCGATATTGTCAAGGGCACGTTGCCGCAGCGGCGCGTGCTGGACCTCGCGCCGGGCGTGGCGGAGATGGCGGTGGAGCAGAGTACCGAGGCGCTGTCGGGCATCCTGGAGCGCTCCATGGCGTACTAGCCTGCGCGGTGATATGGGACAAGCCCAGGCGTAGGCAAGCGGACGGCACGTCGAGCTAGCTTCGTTGCAGATCCAAATCCAGATCCACATCCAGATCCACATCCATACACATCGTCCGCGCCAGAGACCGACGGAGGGACATGGGGAGGCAGGACCATTGATCATCGATCATCGTGTATCATCCATCATAGACCTCCGATCAAATACATACCGCAGAAGCTTACCGTTGAGCGTAAATTTCAAAGCGTAGCGCCCAGTGGGGGTTCGGGCTCGAGGCAGGGGGCAGCCAAGGGGCGTGCCGTGGCGATCGGCCGGTGTTGGTCTGGAAGCGCAGCAGCGCAGCGCAGGGGGGCGCAGGGCTCCGCAGGGGGGCGCAGGGTGGGTGGATCGTGGGCGTGCAGTCTACTGCGACCTATCCGCGTCCAGGCAGTAGGGAAGTGTAGAGGCGACAAGGGGTGGCATGCTGCAGGGGGGCTCTGCCTGCCAGTGGCGCCCGGGCAGCCGAGGCGCCGCGGCGCGGGCAAGCACTGGCCCAGCGGCCGTGGCATGGCGTACAGCACACTGGCGCTGTGGCTGCGCGCGCACTGCTCCACGTGCCAGGAACCCTGGTCCGACTCGGCGGCTCTTCTGCGGCCCAAGCCCGAACCCAAACCCACACGCAGAAAGCCCAGCCTGGGCCCCAACATCAGCGCATCCGCACGGCGCAAGCCTAGGCACGCTCAACCCGTCTGCTCCACCACCACTACCACCACCACCACCACCACCCCCCTCCTCCCCTGCTCATGAGTCGCCAACAGCGCTACGCGCCCGTCGACGACCAGTACAACACGGAGCTGCCCATGTGGGGGGGCGCCGCTCCCTCCGCCCGCTGCGCCGTACGCCGCGCCGTCGCAGACCTACTCGCCGCACAGCAGTCCTGGCCGCAGCCCCATCCGCAGTCCTATCCGCAGTCCTGGTCGTCGCGCTGTGTCGCCATCGCCGTCGCCCGTGTACGGTCAGCCGGCCCACGCCCTAGCTGGTGGGTACGGGTACCAGGATGCCTCCTTCGCTGGCTATGGCGAAGGGTACGACGATGAGACTCATATCCCCCTCTCGGAAAAGGGCCCGCCACTGGAAAAGATGACATCGATGGAAATCAATTACCCGCCCCAGGCTCCCCGCCAGGTTTACTATGGGTACGTGGATTGTCCTTGCTGCAACCCCCCTCCCTCCCTCCCCGTTTGCTGCGTGCTAACTGACACACACTCTTTTTGCCCTTGTCCTTCTCCTTCTCCTTCTCCTTGCCCGGATTAGTCTGCACGACGGAGGGTCGACGTTGCCCCCGGCAGGCCCTATGAGCCCGTACGGCTACCCCGCTGGTCCTGGCTCGTCGGTCGTCGGTCCTGGAGACAGTGCGTCGCAGGTCGAGTCGCAAGTTGCCTGGGCGCAACGGCAAAACCTGCCCAAGCGCGGCATGACACGTCGGGTCAAACTTACCAAGGGGCATTGGATTGTGGAGCACCGTGTACCAACGGCGATTCGTAACTCGTTTGAGCCCAAGTGGACACAGGGAAACAAGACGACCGAGTATACCCATATGCGCTATACTGCCGCGACGTGTGATCCGGATGATTTTACAAAGGAGAACGGATGGACGTTACGTGCGTCGGATCTGTATGGCCGCGACACAGAGATCCTAATTGCCATCACGTACTACAATGAGGACCGGGTGTTGGTGGCGCGTACGTTGCATGGAGTCATGCTGAACATTCGGGACATTTGCAAGTCGAAATCGTCCAAGTTTTGGCGGCGGTCCGCTGAGGAAGGTCGTCCGGGCTGGCAACGGATCGTTGTTTCGCTCATCTTTGATGGTATTGATCCGTGCGACAAGGAAGTGCTGGACCTGCTGGCGACAGTCGGGGTGTACCAGGACGGAGTGATGAAACGCCAAGTCGATGGGAAAGAAACGGTCGCTCATATATTCGAGTACACGACCCAACTCTCTGTGGATCCCAAACCTTCGTTGGTCCAACCGCATGGCTCGGACGAGTCCAACTTGGTGCCTGTCCAGATGATCTTTTGCCTCAAGCAAAAAAACTCGAAGAAAATCAACTCGCATCGATGGCTGTTTAATGCGCTCGGGCGCCATCTCGAACCCGAGACATGCATCTTGCTCGATGCGGGCACCAAGCCCAGTCCCAAAAGTTTGTATTACCTATGGGAAGCAATGTACAACAACCGCCACCTGGGTGGATGCTGTGGTGAGATTCACGCCATGATCAAGGGTGGACGCAAGTTGCTCAACCCGCTCGTGGCGGCGCAAAACTTTGAGTACAAGATGAGCAACATTCTCGACAAGCCGTTGGAAAGTGCATTTGGTTACGTCTCCGTCTTGCCCGGTGCGTTTAGTGCGTATCGGTACCGCGCCATTCAGGGTCGTCCGTTGCAGCAGTACTTTCATGGCGACCATACGTTGGCCGACCGGTTGGGCAAAAAGGGGTTGCACGGGATGGGCATTTTCACCAAGAACATGTTCCTAGCTGAAGACCGGATCTTGTGCTTTGAATTGGTGTTTAAGCGCGGAGACCGTTGGACGCTCGGGTACGTAAAGAACGCCAAGGGCGAAACGGATGTACCTGAGGGGGCTGCCGAGCTGATCAGTCAGCGGCGGCGCTGGCTCAACGGTTCGTTTGCAGCGTCGATTTACTCCTTGATCCATTTCTGGAAGGTGTACCAATCGGGCCACAACATCATTCGAATTTTCTTCCTTCACATTCAAGCGCTGTACAACTTGGTCGTCCTGGTCGTTACGTGGTTTTCGCTGGCCAACTACTGGTTGACGTTTTCCATCATCATTCAGTTTCTTCCCGACAACATTCTGCACTCGGCGAGCGAGACGCTGCTGACGGTGCTACACTGGGTCAACCTAGGGTGTGAATGGGTCTATGTTTTCCTAATCCTTCAGTTCGTGCTTGCGCTCGGTAATCGTCCCAAGGCCGAGACGCGGCTCTACATTCTTTCCTTTTTCGTCTTTGCCGTGATGGGCATGTACCTGATTGTCGTATCGCTTTGGCTGACGGTGGACATGCTGCGCAACCTAGCCAATCAAATCGATGGTGCGCAATCGTTTTGGTCAGTAATCATGACGAATGCACAATCGACCACAGTGTTGATTGCCAGTTTGATCGCTACGTTCGGGGTGTACCTGCTTGCTTCGATCATGTACCTTGACCCATGGCACATGATCACCTCTTTCCCCCAGTACATGGCCATCGCACCGAGCTTGATCAACATTCTCAACGTCTACGCCTTTTGCAACTTGCACGATGTGAGTTGGGGCACAAAAGGGTCGGACAAGGCGGATGTACTGCCGTCAGTGGATACCAAGAAGGCCACTGCGCCCGATGGGACGGTGGAGGAGGTGGAACAAGAACAAGAGGACATTGATGCCCATTTCCGTGAGGTGGTTCAACGTGCCGTCGCGCCCGTGGTCGTGGTGCAGCATAAGGAAAAACCAACGATGGACGATAGCAATAAGACGTTCCGCACGCGCCTCGTTATCTTTTGGATCTTGTGCAATGGCGCTTTGACGGTGACCATTCAGAACTTGGCTGGCCTGCACTACAACGAGACGAACAAGCAGATCAAGGCTGAAGAACAAAGAACACAAGGATACTACTTTAAGGTACGTCTCCTCTTCTCCTCTTCTCTCCTCTTCTCTTGTCTCCCCTCTCCGCCTCTTATGATCCACGTTACTAACCCAACCCCTACCCTCCTTGCTCCTTTTTGCAGGCCCTGCTGTGGACGACGTTTGGTCTTTCCTTTTTCAAGTTCTGTGGGTTCTTCGTCTTTTGGTCCACCCGCTTGATCCGCATGCCGTGCCGCAAGTCATGATTTCAGATGCGATTGATGATTGATGATTGGTGATTTCATCGATGGACTTACTTCCTTCCGTTCCGTTGGTTCTTCCTACCTGGTGTCATCTCGTGCCGTGTCGTGTCCTGTCGTGTCTGGTCGTGTCTGGTCGTGCCGTGTGCTAAGCCATGCTATCTTTAGTCCCCGACGCATTGGAGCCCGCGTGTTGTCAAGCCACGTTGGTCACACCCGAGGCCCCTCTTCCCCCTCCCTCCGCCCCCATACAGTCAGCAACAAGGTCGCCTCCCGCGCTCTGTGGGATATACCCCTCCCTCCCCCTCGCCTACGTTCCTACCATTGCCTCATTTCCTTCCTGCCCACAACGCTCTTTCCATCTATCCTTCGCTCCTTCTGTCCCACTGCCTCCCTCCGTTCCTTTATCCCTTTGTCTCGTTGGCTCTTTCTTTCTCTCTTTCTCTCTCTCTTTGTGGCTTCTTGTCGTCCTGTGCCAGACCCCCACCGCGAAACTGCTGAGCTCGGCCCATGCGGGTGAGGGGCTGTCCACAAGCCCGACGTATTTGGACGAATTGGTTTCCTAATAAATGCAAGTGCATTGGTGCTAAAAGTCTCTCCGCATACCCAGCTAAATCTCCGTGAGGACTGCGTCTACGGTACAGGTGGACAGAGCCAGGTGGAAGTGGCAACAGGTGGAAACTTGACATGTACCCTGCAACCGTTCTGTACTCTACAGCTTGGGGGAGGTGGGATGGCGCTGGCGGCCCAGCGCCGGTGCGGAGGGAAATATGCAACCAGTTCGTGTAGTCGAGTGAGCGAAGTACTGAGAGTGTGCGACGGCAGGGCGGGTGGCTCGTGCGCTTGGATTTGGCCACGGGAGGTGGGTTGGGAGTGTGGTTGTGGGTCCAGATGCGAGCGAGGGGAGCGCAAGATGGGGCGAGTCGAGTGAAGAGTCTAGTCAAGCTTCCAGTGCCGAGGGAAGAGGGGATGGGTGGGACATGGGACAGGCGATGGCCGATGGCCGATGCTCTTTTTTCGATGGGCGATGTGTGCGGCAGGGGGCAAGTGTGGCCAGGGGGTTATAGGTTATACCATGTCCTCGCGTACTTGTACATACCGCCTACCGCGCTTCAACCCGCGGGCGCAGGGGCCCAGTGCGCCAGCGCCTGCTCGGGCCCAGTCGCCCCGTCCCCGGCACCGCAGCCCGCACGAGACGGCACCCGCGACGACGCCGGCAGCGGCCCAATCACACACGCCCGATCTGCCAGATCGCAGGTGGCGGTCCCCGCACCAGCGCAGCCACCCGTCCACACTGCCCACGCACCTTCCCTTGCCTGGAGCGCACCAGGCCAGTGTGCCTCCCCTGGGGGGGGAAGGGTGCACGGCGCTGGCGCCATGCCACCGTCTGCCAAATGTGACGCGCTGCGGTGACACTGGTGACACATGTGACACGGGTGACATCGCACGCGTGATGGCGCAGATGCCCGCAGAGCGCTGGGTGCCGCACCCGGCAAGTGCCCCCCGCACACTGCTGCTGCGCGACGCGGCGAGCAGCTGCGATGGCCGCATGGGGGCAGTGCCAGCGCCGCAGTGCTCAGCTCAAGTTTCAGCTTTGGGGCAGGCGTGACGCGTGAGATCTGAGATCGAGCAGGGAACGGCGCCAGTGACTAGTGGCTAGTGACTAATGCGCAGCGACCGGTGACCGGCGAGGCTTCAAGCTTCAGCCGGCCGCCACTGTGCCTTGCCTGCGTTGACGCCACCGCCCTTGGTCTGCCGCCACCACTTCTCCTCCCCACCCGTGCCGTCATTGCTGTCTGCGCCGCCTCCTCTGCCGCGCCGCCACCGCCGCGCCTGTCCCGCCCGTCCTCCTTGGGCTCCTGGCTGCGTCCCTGCGCACCCACCCCCCCGCCCCCCGCCGCTTGACCAGTAAACGTACTGCACGTTGAACTGGTGCCTCGCGACTAGTCACTACACCGCCCGCCCCTCCGCCCCCGTCACCGCCGCCGCCCTTCCGCCGCCGCTGTGCCACCGCGTCCGTCAGCTCTTCCTGACATCTAAGGGCGCATTTCCCTCCCCCTTCTCCCTCCGTCTCTGCCTCTGCCTCTGCCTCTTCCGCTACCCCCCTCCACCTCCCCCGCCGTCCGATTCGCGTTCTTCCCCACCCGCCGTCTCGAACGCCCCGCCCATACTCCCGTAGGGCTCTCTTTGTGTCACTCGTACATGGGTCTCTGATCGTCCGCATCCTACACCTTTCTCGTTGACCTTCCGTGCGTACTTCATGCCCTCCCCCTGCCAGCAGCTTGACTGACCGTCGTTACTCTTGCGTGCCGCTCTCAACAGGATACCGTCAAGGTCTTTCTCCTTTCTGGTGACCACCTGCGTTTCGCCCCTCCGTCCCTCCTCCTCAGCGTCTGTATTCTGCTCGCTCATATTTGCTCAGAGCCAGCATCTCTTGTTACGCTGCTTGCTACCCGACTGATCTTGCGACTTGGTTTTTCATTGGCGTCTGATACCGCTCCGTCTCGATTGTTTGTACCATCTCAACCGTCCCCGCTCCCCCCACTCCCCCTTTTCTGTCCTCCCTCACCATGACCGATCACCAGCACACCGAACTGTCCACCTTTTTGAACATGAATCAAAGCTCTGCTCCTACTTTCGGTCACCCCCACTCTGGCTTGACCCCGTCAATGATGCCCTCCCTCAGTGGCTCAGATCTTGGCCCCGACAATGTTTCGTCTCTGTTTGATGTCAACATGACTCAGTTTGATCCCGAACACATTCCTACGGCACCACGCCCCTCTTTGGCCTGCCCCTTCCTCCATGGCCGACTTTGGCTTTGTCGTTGGCCCTGGCACCGACTTTGCTGGCTCCATGCCCCGGCCCGACCGTATGGGACATATGACCCTCGGCCTTCGGCTCCCATGGTGTACCGCCCTCGGCACCTGCTCTCAACAGGGCCAGCCGTTGGATCTCGCACGCACTGGTCAAGGCACAGTGCCTATCTCGTCCGACACATTTGCGTCTGCCCCGCCACTGCACCAAGCGATGATGGAACACGCGATGCCCATGTCAATCGACTCGGGCTACCATCAGCGTATCCTCCAATACCATCGCAGCCTGGCCCACAACCGTCTTGGCTTACAATCGCTTCCCCGCGCGCCAATCCCTGGCAAAGGTACCCCTACCAATATGACCGAGGGGCAACCGCCGCTATCGCTGCAAGAGCGTCGCCGCCAGAAGCGGCTTGAGCAACAAGCCGAGGTGGAGCAACAGATGTCCCATCCCGTCTCTTCTCAACAGAAACGCACCGCGTCCTCCACTGGCTTTACTCCTGATTTCCAACCCCCGCCCCAGAGCCGCGCGGACGATGGAGGTGACGCCTACCTTGCCACTGCAGCCGTCCTACTCTTCATCTATGGACACCACTAACCCCTCGCCGCAGGAGGGCTGGGCACCCATCCCCGCCACTTCCGTCATGCAGGGCATTGCTGACGGTCCCGATACGGAGGCCAAGCAGCCGAGTGACATGTCGCCCCAGTTGCCTCAGCATCCTTACTCTGCGTCTGGGTTCGACATTCTCAAAGCGCTTATCAAGGTTGCCTCGCGGCCGAACCCGATCGTCAGCATTGGCCCGGTTGACCCGTCCTGCTCCTTTACCATTGTGGATGTAGAGAGACCGGACCAACCGATTGTTTATTGCTCGGACACGTTCCTCCGTCTTACGGGCTACCAGCAACACGAGGTCCTTGGACGCAATTGCCGTTTCCTCCAAGCCCCTGGTGGGCTTGTGCAAAAAGGCTCTGCGCGGTCTTCGACGGATCACCAAGCCGTTGAACACCTGGCCAAGTTTTTGGCTCAGAACAAAGAGTGCCAAGCCAGCTTGATCAACTACCGCAAGGACGGTCAACCGTTTATCAACCTTGTCACCATTGTGCCCATCACATGGGACGATCCGGGGCGGACCAAATACATGGTTGGTTTCCAGATTGACCTGGTCGAGCAGCCCGGATCGATTGTGGAGAAGATGCCTGACGGATCGTACTTTGTCAATTACTCGGCCGTCACACCTGCAGCACCTGGTGTCGGGGCCCTCACGACTGATTCCTCGCACCTCTTTTCCCCGCGTGGATCGTGGGGCACTGCGATGGTCAACCTCACTCCGGAACAGTTGGCGATTGAGCGCAAACTTGACAATGCCGAGAAGGTGACCAAGGCTGTCAAGGGTAAATTGGAGGAGCCCGCGTGGGCCAGCTTGGTTCTCGAGAATGCCCATGACCTTACCTTTGTCTTATCCTTGAAAGGGACGATGTTTTATGTGTCTCCTTCCGTCGAACACATTCTCGGCTTCACACCTTCCGACCTGATTGGCTGCTCGATTGCCGACTTTACCCATCCGTCCGATGTGGTGCCCGTGTTCCGTGAGCTGAAGGACTCGACTTCGAATGCGTCTATTGCCGCGTCGGTCCGTGCGGCTCCTCACCGTCGCGGGCGGAACCAGCGCGACGCAGCACCTTCAGTCAACCTTCTGTTCCGTATGCGGTGCAAAAACAACTCGTACCGTTGGATCGAGTCATTGGGCAAACTGCACCTCGAGCAAGGCAAGGGCCGAAAGGTGGTCGTGTCTACCGGACGCCCGCGCCCTGTTTACCATCTCAATGAGACTGTGATGACCCGAATGGCTTCGACCCAGCTTGGCTTTTGGGCTCGTGTGTCAACAGATGGATTGTTCCTCAATGTCCTGTCGCCGTGGCCAATGTGCTGCGTGTGCCACCCCACGCGTTGATGGGCAAGAAGTTTAAGGAGGTGTGCGAGGCCGATGCAGCTTTGGCGCTGCAGCAAGCTGTCCGCACTGCCCATCCCACATCTGTCTTGCATACCTTGCGCGCGGGCGAAGGACAGAAAATGTGGATTGTGTCCAGCCTGTATCCCAGCCGCTGGTGGAACACGAGACGATCCATGCTTCGCCACACGTGAGCGTTTGGATGCACATGGCCCGTGCAACAACTCAACAGATTGACGAGCTTCCGCCCAACACGCTCCTCTCACCCGACAAAGCCGACGTCACCAGTGAAGAAGCGGGCCAGACCAACGTGTTCTCCGAGATGGCGCCCCTCCGTGGATCGAGTGCTGGTACTACGAACTGCACCTGCTCAAGAACATCAACCGTCGACTGAAAGAAGATCTTCGTAGCTCATAAGAACCGTCTTATTTCTCGTCCGAATTATCCTTCGTTGCTCGACCCTTCTCTGCCCGGCAGACGCGGACGCCGCTCTCCCAAAAACGCTCCGTTGAGCGATACGCTTATTCGGGAGATGCTGTATCATGCTCTGCAGCCGCAACCGGGCGAGCGCGGACCGTTCGCCCCGCTCCAAGGCGCCCCACTTTGTACCCGTTCCTCCTCAGGCGATGGTAGTGCCGACAGTCGCTCTTCCGACTCGGCTTCCCTGTCCAACCCTGGTTCTGGCTCTGGCACTCGCTCTGGAACTCGATCCACCCTATCTTCCGATATGCTCGGACCGCGTGTGAAAGTACCGAGTCTACCAGTGCCACGTCGTTCTTGCGCCAGAAGAGAACGGGAAGGAAGTCAAGTCCGACACACCATTCTCCTTTGGCGACACGTTTCGTCCGTACGATATGACATCAGGACAGACCGAGTCGAACAAATCTTTTCCCTTCTTAGTACGGGGTACCTTTCGTCTCTCAACCCTTCCTCCGCTTCCACCCTCTCCCGCGACCTGTCCAGTACCACTTGCGGTTCTGGTTCTGGTTCTGGTTCTGGTTCTGGTTCTGGCTCCGGCTCTGGATCGGGCAGTGCACTTTAACCATACATCATGGATCACTACATGACTCACTACATGGATCACTAGGCACCTACCCCGACCGAGCAACGGTACAGCCCACCTCTATTCTTCTTTTTCTCCTATCTCTCCTATCCCCCTTCCCACCCCACCGGTGCGCGCCCTTACTTGGCGCCCTGAGTCGGACCGACTACGGTCCTCTTATCCCTGCTCGCATCTTGCCCTTGCCCCTTGCCCTTGCCCTTACCAACCGTCTTCTTGCCCTGCTCTTGCCCTTGCTCTGTGCACGTGTGCTATCTGGATTGTGCTATCGGATTGTATCCACGATCCACCGTTCCCTGGACGACGGCTGTTGAAACATGCTCCTTGCCTTTCGTCGCTGCCACGTACTCTGTATCGTTACTCTGGGTGCATGTCGTGTATCGTAATGTAGTGTGGCGAAGTAGTATATGCTCGCAATCCGCTGAGTCTGGACCAAACCTTAACTACCTACTAGTCGTAGTAGGACCGTGCCAACACTCCCACCATCCACCGCTAACCCCCTAGTCCAGGTCCTCCCCTCCATCTCGTTCCCGTGCGCCTTCTGTATAGTACAACTGGCCCGAATCCCTAACTTTAACCGGACCGGTTTCCCATGCAAACAGACGGACATAGAAACGGCATGCATACCATCATGATGTGCATGCCACACGTAACATGTTCTAACCATGTACCATGTAACACCATACAGAATTATTGACACAGAGTGCGAACAACCAACCGGACGTTGGTTGGCGGGCGAAGTAGGACTCGGACGGAGCGCGAGGTCCGATCCGAGGGGAGAAAGAAAACTAAGTGTGCCCGACGGAGGGGGTGGAATCAGTTTACTCAGTAGTGCGGCAACTGAACTTGCTCATGCTCTTGCTGGTGCAATCGTCCGAGGGCCTTTTGGGTAGCTGTGCGTACGCGGGGCGAAGGTCGCCAGACCGGTTGATGGCCTTCGTCCAACTCGGACGGATGGGAAGAAAGTGAAGTACGACTTGCGGCTGTGCGACCGTCGCGCCAGTCGGTTGACGGGACAAGCTCATCCCCTGGGCCAGTCGCGCTCCCAGTCCCACTCCCGCTCCCAGACCCGTTTCCAGCCCCGGACCACGCCGACCGACCAGCCTGCGACGATCGCTCCAAAGACCGCTCTTCAATGTCCATCAACGGTTCTCCGTACCGATACGCACCAGCCGTATCCCATTTACTGCCCTCGAGCAACGCCGTCACCCCACTCCTCGCCACGTCATCGTACCCGTCCTGATCGTCGTACCCATCCGGCTCGCCCATCCTCCCCGTCCTATACGGCGAGCCATAACTCTCCGCCGGCGCAGTGGGCAGAGACTTGTCCACCGGGGCGGTCGGTACCCCGCCACTGTTGCAGCAGGGCTGGATCCTGTGTGGGCAGATGCAGATGTGGGTGCTGGTGGCGGCGCAGAGAGCAGGGTAGGTGCTGCGGTGCCGCTGAGCGGCGAGATGGACTGGGTGGGCGAGCAGGACGAGCCAACGGACCGCGGGGGTCCAGAGGTAGGGGTAATGGGTACCCCAGATAAGTGGGAGCGCTGACTCAGTGTGCCGAGCGTGGCCAAGCTCGAGGCTGGGCCGGAGTGCGAACTGTACTCGGACCCGTACGCCGATGAGAGAAGCGACGGGTCGTAGCCTGAGCCCGAGGTGGTGGTGCCGGAGGAAGGGGGTAAGTCGAATCTACTTCCATCCCCGGGCCTTGGCTTTGACTTTGAGACGAAGCTGAAGTCGAAACGGCATTCCTGCCTCGCGGGAACGGGACCAGGCCACAGGCGAGCCCAAAGTGACACCCAGAGAGTTGGTTGACGCACTGTCCTGCCCACTTGCCATCGGCGTATCGCCCGCCTGCGCTTCGGCCGATTGTCCACTGGTACGCTCCGTCATGACCGCCGGTGAGGGCAAGGCAGCCTCAGACGAACGGGGGTACGTCGATACGTCCGACCGGGCCGGGTCCGTGCCCAGGCTAGACCACGACGTAAGGCTACCCTGAGTGGGAGGGGGAGTTGTCCCACGTCGCGCTCGCCCTCGCGCTCGGGCCGGGCCTCGGCCTCGACGCCTCGCACAGGGACCAAGGTGGGTGCCGAAGCACGTTCCAACGCGGCGCGACGCGCCTCGGGCGAATGACGCTTCCCGTCCCACAACACGTTACCATCCTCCTCACTTGCTGCCGTTAAGATCGACGGGTTTTGGTCTCGTCCAGCGCGGCACCCTGGGCCTCGGGCACACTCAGCAGCTCCAACGGTTCATCCACACCTTGGTAGGTAGGCTGTTTGCCACACGGCGTCGCCGAGGCGTACCGTTCCTGTTCACCCGCTAGTGTCATGGCCATCGCTGCGCCCGCACCCATCGTCGTGCTTCCTGCCCCTAAGGTCAACGATGGAGACGACGTGGGCGGAGTTGCACTCGCTTCGCTGTGCGGGCTGGCAAGCGCGGCCGACGGCGCAGGCCGCGAACTCAATCGTGCAAACAAGAGTTGCTGCGAAGGACGGTGGGAGCGCGAATTTTCCCGACTGGGTCCGCTCATGAGAGAGGGCGAGGTCAAGGTGGACGGTTCGGTGGTATTCGTCAAGGCGGTCAGGTGGTATCGGCACCAGTTGTGTGCTGGGTACCAGCGCGATGCAAGGGCGATAGACGAGCATCGCGTCGAGCCGGTGCTACGGCCAAATACTCCCTTGGTCCCGGTCGACGGGCTAGGGCTGGGGCTCAGCACCAGCACCGGCACCGGCACCGGCACCCAAAGTGTCCCTAGCAGCGTACCAGGGTTGACCTGGCTCCGACCGATGCTCCTCGTGGGTTCGCAGCGATCAACGGTTCCGCCTCGGCGCCCGGTGCATGGGCGGGGGCGTGGTACCACGCCCCGCGATCGGGGTCAGGGTCTTGCTCCAACAAACTCGTATCCTCTTCCTGTGCTTCGGAAGCAAACCTTCGACTGGAAGTGCGTCGGCCAGCTACTGCAGCAACAAACGCACCGATTCCCGCGCGACCGGCGCTCCGGCTGGCATAGCGTCCGGGGACACCTGTGCTGCGCGAAGCCGGTTCGTGCGGGTAGCGAGGTCCCGTGGGAGAAACGAACGAGGAGTTCGAGGTGGGCGTAGCGTAGTCTGCCGCTACTACTGCCCCGTTGGTCGGGCGGGCATGCTTCCGTGGTAGGCATCTTGCCTCTCGTTGCCTACAGCAGCATAGGTTCCTTTTCCGCCTGAACGAAGACCAAAGAAGCGGGTGGTTAGTCCGCGGGTGGGACTGGGCACAGGCTCACCTGCTTCCATCTTCTCGGTCGCTGTAAGACCTGACCTGGTGTACCGATCTTCCAGCCCGTACGGGTCGCGCTGCCGCCTGCGCCGACGGTAACAAAGCCACGCGAGAAGAGTTAGCAGGCCCAACAGGGCCAGCGCACCGAAAAAGGAGCCGAGCGCGATCCCGACTATCTGCCCGGGCGAAAGTTTGGAACTGCTGTTCCCAGAGTGACTTCCAGGGTGGGACACACCATTGTTGGAAGAAGGGAACGCGCCTGCCACGCCCGTCGTAGGTGATGGCGTCGTCGATGGCAGAAAGGGAAAGTCGGTATGGAGACTGGAAGTGAAACTGGAGGGTGTACCAGCCTGGTTGGGGCTCTGGCTCGAGGCCGAAGCAGAAGAGGCCAACATGCTGGATACAGTATCCGTATCAGAGGGAGCAGCATCGCTGCTACTCTTGACCGACGCAATGGGCGAAGCACTGGCCGATGAAACGCCGCCCCGAGAAGCGCTACCAGGGGAAGCACTGCCGGACGAGGCACTGCCTAACGAGGCACTAAACGAAGAAGAATGAGCTTGGGAGCCCGTCTTGCTCTCTGGGCTCGGGGGCACCGAGGAAAGGGCTGGCTAGCGTGGGTTGAACCAGACGGGCGGGAAGCGGGAAGAAGACGAATCCTGGGCAGAGACCGAGGCAGAGGCAGAGGCGGAAGCAGAGGGATGATGACTAGTCCGGCTCAATCCATGGTCCGGTGACTTGGACGCAGCCGAACCAGAGGGAACGACAGCATGAGAATGGGAGATGGAGCCAGTGGATACACTTTCCGAGCTACTGTGAGCAGAAGATGGCGTGTCGAGCGGGGACGAGGTGCTACGAGAACTTGGATGCGCAGCTGAAGGTGTGGGTTCGGGGGCGGAGTGGGACCCGCTCTTGTGTGCAGAGTGGGTGCTGTGGATTCTGTATTCCACAGGTCAGGACAAGAGGCGCCAGCGATGGCGAACGCAACAAGAGGAACAAGGACGTACCTCCAGACGGGCGGGGGAGCGTGTGGGTATGCGAGTGGGATGCCGCACTGCTTGCGCTGGCACTGGGAGCGGAAAAGCCAGAGCCGGGGGGGCCGCCGTGCTCGGTGGAAGCGGCCGAGGGATGGGGGCGAGGCGGGTCTGTGTGGCTGGAGGAGCGGTGGCTGGCGGAGTGGCGGCTGGCGTGCGTGGCGGCGTGGCTGCTGGCCAGATGAGAGGAGGGGGGCGGGTGAGGGGCTCCGTTGGTGGAGGTGTGGGAGCGCGAAGCGGAGGGGGGGGATGTGACTGCGGCTTCTGCTGCTGCTTTCGCGGGGCGGGGAAAGGGAGGATGAGGAAGAGGAGGAGTGCGAGGCAGGCGTGCTGCTGGCGGCGGGGTGCGGGCGGGAGGGGCGGGTGCCGGGACGGGGCGGGCAGGGACGCATCGGAGGGGAGGGTGTTGTATACGATGGTGTACTCAGTGGTGGCGTAGGTGGGTGGCGGTGCGTGTCTTGACCGAGGGACCACGGGAGGGGTCGGCAGGGAAGACGAGGAGGTGGGTGGTGGTGCGGGTGCGGGTGGTGTGGTGGCGGTGGTCCAGGCGCTGTAGGAGAGCCAGGAGGGGAGCACCATGGCCGTGGGCCCGGGCGGGGCCGGGGCCGGGGAGGTGGAGGTGGCGGCGGCCGGGGCGGAGACCTTGCCGTGGGGGCATGGAGGGGGCTGGGCGCGGGCGCGCACGACGGTGACGGTGGTGCGGGTGGTGGGGGGGAGGCGGGCGCGGCGAAGGAGGCGAAGCAGACGAGGCAGCGCATAGCCATCACAGGCGTGTTGACCCAGATTCCAGCTCCCGGCACCGCCCCACGGCACCGAAAGTTTCAAGCACGCCTGCCTGCCCCCGTGCCTGCGCCCCACACAGCCGCCTGCCTGCGTCCGAACGCAACCCTACCGCCCGCTCTGCAGCCGCGTAGACGCGAACCAATCCATCCGAAAATCATCCAATCATTAATCCCCTCCGCTCGCTCCGCCCGCGTGCGGACGCTGGCTGGCCATCGACGGGGCGGTGGATCATCCATCATCCACCGCGTCCGCATCAACAAAAGCGTAATCGTACATCGGTTCTTGGTCCGGAGCCTTCTGTGCTGACGCACTCCTGCTTGTGGCCGCTCTTAGCGCCCACGAGCTCAAAGAGCAGCAAATGGAAAGGGTGGGCGGT
This sequence comes from Moniliella sp. 'wahieum', assembly GCA_003971905.1. Taxonomy (NCBI): domain Eukaryota; kingdom Fungi; phylum Basidiomycota; class Moniliellomycetes; order Moniliellales; family Moniliellaceae; genus Moniliella; species Moniliella sp. 'wahieum'. The sequence continues at coordinate 82,526 of RSEE01000106.1, read as the reverse complement.
AGAGATCAACATGCGAAGGCGGTGGCGAATCCAACCTGTCATGGAGTCGGAAACGCCGCGTCAGAAAAACGTCACACGCGCATCACATAGGATGTGTGATGGCATGTGGCATGCATGACCTGGGCCACAAAAGGCCATATGTTTCGCCTTCGTCCCTCTTTCGACGTTACAGATGCTGGCGTTGGGGCAGGGATGGGCCTACCCTCGAAGGCCAAAAACCGCTGGCGCACCATATAGCTTCGTTGGCGCAGTTGGCTAGCGCGCAGGTCTCATATGCCCTGCTTGTGAGTGGTTGGACCACGTCATCCTGAGGTCGCCAGTTCGAGCCTGGCACGAAGCATGATTTTTGCCTTTCTCGCTCGAGGAAAGGATTGGCGCCGTAGTTGGAGTGCGCCCCACATAGGGGCCTTTGGACCAACGACGGCAAAAATGAGGGATGCAAAGGTCAGTATATAGCGGTTCTGAGATCTGACAGTGTCAGGAGCAAGTGGCGCAAGCGTCGGCCGGCGGGAAGATACGGTGGGCCTGGGTTTGGTCCACCGGATGGGCGTCCAATCTGCTGCGTTGTGTATCCTCGGGCCTCCTGGGTCATTTTCACAAGATAGTCACGACTGCGCGATGGCCAATTGCGGGTAACAAAACGTATAATTGCGGTAAGAGCCTATACGCGGGAAAGGGGCGTGTGTGTGTGAGAGGAGGGGGTTTTTAGACGGACGTTGGGTTTTGGGCGTTGGTGTTATACATAGAACGGCAGCATGCGCCAGCGTGAAGCGTTGAGCGGTGGGCCTGGCGGGGCAGCCGCCAGATTGTGGGCGAGGAGCTGGAGATGCGACTGGGCAGCACGGAAGACACTCTCACTGAGTAGCGCCTACTTAATAACCTCAACGGTGACCGGTGTGGCAGCACATTTTATAGAGTGGTGTCCAGCGGCCGTCGGGGAGTCCCGACGTGGCGCACATGGGCAGTGGCTAGTGGGGGGGGGCTGCGGAGACGGGGCCTCGCTCGCTACGCCGTGGCGCCTTCTGAGGGGAGGCGATCGGCCGTCACGCGTCGCGCCACGCGTCATCTGATCGGGTCCATCAGCGCAGCAGAGTGTGGGGTAACGATGGGCGCGCACGATATCTCCCGTGGGTTACCGGTTATAGTGGGTTGTACTTGCGATATACATATCGCCGTGTCCACAGCGTGCGCTGGGCCCCAGCGGCTGTCAGACGCCTTTCGGCAAGTGCATCTGCCTCTCCGCCTCCTCTGCCCTCGCTCGGCTGGGCCAATCCGCAGCACGTATCTCTAACTCACCCCTGCGCCTCCGCCCCTCGGCCCCATCTCACCATCCCCTTGCCCCTCCACATGCCCTCCTCCCCGCCCACATCCACCGCCGACCCAGCCGCCCACAAGCCCTCGCTCACCCGTCTGCGCGCCCCCGCATCTCCGCTCGCCACCCTGCTCCGCGCCAGCTCCTTCGCCGCGCCCGACACCGACATCCACCCCTGCCCCTGCTCAGGCTACTACCGAGGCTCCTGCCCCTGCCGCATTGGCCCTTGCATCCATCACCGCAGCCGCCCCACCCGTCGGAGAACGCACTCCCGGCGCCTGCCCCCCAGCCCCCCGCAGCCCATCCCCCCGTCCCCAACGCGGCCTCAGCAGCCCCCGGAACCCCGCGCGCCACTGCCTCGCGCCACCGCCCCACACGCCCCCCTGTCCGATTGGTCCATGCACAGCCCCAGCCCTCCCCTCCCCCATCCCTCGCCCACGCGCCATCCCACCACCACCTCCTCATCCTCCACTCCCGCAATCGAGCCTTCCAGCGAGGCCGCAGAGGAAGAGCAGCGCCTGCGATCGCTCGCAGCGCAAACAGCGCAGCCCAACACCCACAGCAACAGTACGCCGGCGAATCGGCCTCACGTGAGAAGGGGCAGTGCGCCTGCCACTCGCCTGCTCCAGCAACACGACGAGGTCAAATCCGACCCGGAAGGACGCCGTCCCCTCTTGCGGGTCAAGACGGACCCGCTTTCGTTTCTCAACCTGGTCGGCTACTCCTCCGAGCACATCCCTAATTCCTCCCGCACTGTTCCGCATCGCAAGCCTGGGCCCCTCAAACGCTCTCCTTTAGCATCTTTCAACGTCGACGAAAGTCAAGCAACGGCCGATAATACACCTGCCCCAACTCCCTCTCTACCGGCCCAGCCAAAGAGCGAAAAGCCTGCGCCTGCGCCCGCCAAGACCCTTCGCCCCTGGGCCAGCCGTATACGAGGCGTTTCTTCCAGCATCTTTCGAGCCCGAAAAGGATCAGCCGTTCCGCCCCCCCACAGCGTGGACCCACAGACAATAATCCAAGCCTGGACCACCGAAGAACAAGGTGGTCCCTGACAATGCACCTGGCACACCAGTGACCACCGCACCCTCCCGTCGGTCTTCCGCCTCGTTTCGCTCCGTGTTGCGCCGGCCCAGGTTGGGCTCTTTTGGGTCGTCGCAAGGTTTCCAGCATCGTGTCAGTGGAGAGCAAGCGGGTGTTTCTCTTGGTGCGTCAGCAAGGTGGGAAGAGGCAATCCAAGGCACACCCCTACCGAGGATGGGTCAGACCAACAAGAGTTGCTTATCAACTCTCCCTCTTCCCCTGCACCCCCAGTGACACCGGGTAGGTTACCTAGGAGCGCATCCATCCCCCTCCTCTGGTCCAGATCAAAAGATCCGCCCCGTCGGACCGTACCCGCATGGCTTCCACTTCGCTGCAGTCACTCAATCCGCAAGAATTTTCAACCCCTCGAGCCATCGCCGCGCAAGCCCCTGCGACAAGCGGATCACCCTCCCCACATCTCGACCATCCTCGTTTATCCGTCGCATCTTCTCCTTGGAATCGATAAAGACAGGAGCGGTTGGACCCAAGCAACAACGGGAGAACCGAAGAAGGAGACGCCTTCGCCTTCCGGTGGCTTGCTTGAATGTGCCAGAGAAACCTTCGTGGCTACACCCTTCCCGCGCCTACGCACCTTGTCCAACCTCACCTTTGGGGTCGGAAACGGTCCAAAAAGCCAGGTAAGTAGACACCACAACGAGGGGCAGTGACATGGCACCATCGGGACCAAGTTTGCTACCGTTTCAGGCCGTCTCAACCACCCCATCTTCCGAGTGAGCGGTCTGCAGCCAGGGTCATTGTCTACGACGTTCATGGACGAAGGGGATCGAATCGACCCGTTCCGTTCTTCTGTCGGTCCGTCGAACCAGGAACCCCAGCTCCAGTCCCGACGGATGGAAAATGCTACAGCACACATCTAACCTCGTCGGTTGTGGGGCAAACGAGGTCCCCCGTGCCCACAACCTCCTCCCGATCTTTCACACGCCCCTCTTCCGACAATCGCAGGGACGCATCAGTTTCGTGCTTTCCGAGTGGACGTAACAAGTTGCCTCCGCGGTCCCATAAGTCTGCGAGCGGAAGGGGGGAGGAGCGCACTCTCCCCACCACCTGATATTCCTCTCCCGCCTCTGCCAAACGAAGCGTCAAGCATTCAAGCTTCCCCTCTTCGGTTGCCTGCCCGTGTTGATGCTGGTGGGGTCGAAGAAAACGCATGCCAATCAAGCCGGACCTTTGGTGGGCAGCCCGTCCAACCCCCCTTCCACACCGCTCCTCTCTCTCACACGCCCCTGACGCACCAAGACTCGGCTCGCCATTGTCGCTTGTCGTCCCTGCTCGCAGGTTGGACACCGATACCGAAGCTCTGGCCCCTTCTCCGATCAGGCTAGTTTCCAATCTGACTCGAGAACATCTACTCCCACCCAGGCTCCACCCCCCAACCATGCAATCTTTCACACACCGCCAAGCCGGTGGCGCTGGCTCGCCTCCGAGTGGCCGTAGAGGCGAACGGTCCGGAGATGGGGAGGCTATGAGAGTAAGCCCCTCCTCTCGGCCCCCTTCGCTGGCAAGTCATCCTCCTTCTTCATGGCGACCGCCGATCGGGATCGGGCGTCGTCCAAGCGGACCAGCACACCCATAAGCACAGCTCGAACCAGTTTGACCAATACAAGCACCCGACGGACCAGCGCCGCGACGCTCAGCTGGACCTCGGGCTTCACTTCTTGTCCCACGCCAAGCACTGCTTCCACCACCCCGTCTCGTTGGGGGGGGTCCCCACCGGCAGCTCTACCACCCACCAGCGGTACCTCCCAGTCGTACCAACATGTTGAGGAAGCCTACCCTCACCCCTGTGCCGATGTTTTGCCACCTTCCTCCCCCGATAGTAGTGAGCAAGGTGCAGAGGAGGTCCCGGCGCTACCCATCCCGCCAGCCGTTTTCAAACCACCCGACCCAACCTGCTCATTCTAATGCGCAAGAGAGGAAGCGGCTGCAGACTTGCTTCTGGATGATGGTGGGGGGTACATGTTCCCCTTCCGCCCCGCCCACTTCGTCTCCTAAACCCCCCTTCGACAGCCCGTGTTCCGCCCCCGCGTCCGCCCCCCGCGCCCCGGCTTGACGTTGACCCTGACACAGGGAGCAATTGAACGCGACGCCTTCGTCTCCCATTTTGGTAAGCACTCCTAGCCCGTTCGAGTCGGGTAAGGAAGAGGATCCTGCACCCTGCGCGGCACCGATCATGGTCCAGCCGGAGACAGGAGATGTGCAACACACCAAAGCGGCACAAGCGAGTTGTGTGGATTTACAACCTTCTCCCCACTTGGAGCGGGACGAGGTTTGCACCTTTTTATGATCCGCGCGGGGAGGGGGAGGGGGGATCCCGTTCCCCCTATCTAGGGAAAGACTGTAGTTGAGCCCAAAAATGTTTCGTCGACTACGGCTACCCAATCGACTACCAGCCCGCGCGGGATCAAGTTCAGCTCGACCAGTACCTGTACGAGCAGTACGAGTACCAGTACCCACTACGACTACGACAGTAGCACGCGTACCATCTTGCCTGGATCCAATCGCCCGTTTGTGCCGTACCGAACAGCGAGCTGTAGTGGACGAGGTCACGAGGGACCACGTCGCCCCCCCGCTCGACCCATTTAACTAGTGCCCTTTCTTTTTCGTCGTGCTCTCGTGACATGTGACATGTGACATGTGACAATGGGATGGGGGGGGAAATTGAATCGCAAGGGCGCACCTCCTGGACCCTCGCTCGCTCTTTCTCTCAGCATGGAGGGGCTACCATCTTTCTCGGCTGGTGTTCGTGCTCGTGCCCGTGCTCGTGCTCGTGCTCGTGCCCATGGCCATCGTATACTCTATGCATCTCATACTTGGGCCTTGGGGCGGGGCCACCACCACCCCACAGCCTCATATCACGTTACATGTTACATGTTACCAGCCAAACTATGTACTAAGTCTTGCTCCTGGCTCACTAATCACTAGTCATTCGTCACTACTCATCACTAGTCGCTAGTCGCTCCAGCCCTCGCGAATGCTATCAGCGCCATATAGTCTTCGTCCCGTACTATCTTGCATCTCTCACCGCGACGCGCGGCGCACTCCACTCCTCGCTTCTGCTTGGAACTGATTTGAGTACTGAGTTTACTAGTAGTCCACATGATGCATGACACGTGTGGTACGTCGTGCTAGGCGATAACGATCGAGAGTGCGACGGACCAACGCGGGGAGAGGTAAAGGTACTACTAGACGCCTCCTAAGTTCCTGGAATGGCCTTCGCGATATATACTGGCATTGCATTGCATTCCCTATGGCGCTCATAGAGCCTAAAAGTGCACGGTGGCGTTGATCCCGATTGACTAGGCCACCTGTCTCTAATGTCACTGCCGCGCCTGATCCGTACTCTCCCACGCTATTGCTGCGTCGCGGTCACCTCGGGCTGGTTGCCTCGAGCTGGGAGAGGGGATCCCCCACGTCTCAACTGGTTACCACAACTATTTCGAAACGCTAAACGCGTCAAGAGTTTGACCGCCTCCCCCCCTCCCCCGCTATTGGAGCGCCTCGCTGTGTTACGTCACTTCAGTTCTCCCTCGCCCAGCCCGCGTCGCCCCTCGTTGCTCGTCCTCCCTCTACAACCGGCCCGGCTCGTCTCGGATCCTCCGCCTGTCCATCCAGTCCAGTCCAGTCCAGTCCGGCCAGTCCAGTCCAGTCCAGTCCAGTCTAGTCCCGTCCAGTTTTGTGCTGTCTGGTCATACTTGTCAGTTCTACGTATACATGCAATCCCTTCTGGACTTTCGTATGCACATTAGTGTTGGAAACCCAAGACCAGAAACCGACTGCACGGAAAAGATGGACGAGAGGGTTACATAGCACTACCTTCCGCCAATCTTCAAGGAGAGCCAAGGGGGTGGGGGATCAAAGCCATTGGTGCCTCAGCAGATAATGTGGTCGCCGTTGGTATAGCAGTGACCGCCGACGCGCGGGAGAGGCGCGGCACGCGGCGCTCCAGGCGTGGCTGCTGGCACAGGCGCGGCTGCGAGACAGGCAAAGTAGGCCCGAACCAAGGTGGAACCGAGAGCACAAGGTGAGCGAGAGGATGAGGCTAGGAGGGAGAGGGAGGTGAGGACAACGTACCTCGACTGAGCGCCACGGGCGCGGTGAGCCCGAGTAGCAGCAGGAGCAGGATGGACTTGGCGGAGGGCATCGAAGGTAGGTGGTGGGCGATGGAATGAGAGCAAGTGGTGATGGTGGCGGTTGCCCCTCCGTAACCACCTATCTCCGATAAGTCTCCTGAGGCCTCAGCCTGGGGCTACAGCAGGCTGAGGTCTGGGCGCTTGGACAGGCCTAGTGGCCCAGGTCTCAAGCCTCATAAGCGCATAAGCCCTACTCAAGCCCCATGTCGCAGAGCTGGTTCACGATTATCGATTAAATATTAAGATTGCATCTTGAACGTTGAACGTTGAACGTTGAACGTTGAACATTGAAGCTGAAGCTGAGGGGTGACCGGTGACGCCACAGCCTTAGAAGCCTATAAACAAGGATCTTCGTATCGCCTCTTCCCTTATAATACGCGTTACGATGCTCCATCTCCGAGCGGGCCGCGTACTAACCACGCCCGACACCGTCCAGGGTAACGGCGAGCAACGCACGCCATTAATCATTGCTGAAGATGGAGGGGGTGGGGGGCGGCTGTCTGAAAACACGCACGCCATGTCTCTTCTTTTAACCCCCGCACATTCTCTTGCTCTCGTCCCGGTCGCGGGTGCCGAGCCGGTCGCGGGTGCCTCGGCACCGCCACGGAACAATCACGATTGTCTGTTCTCCTTCTACCAAGGGGCTTGGGACCCCAGTAGCCAAGGGACCCATCCATACCGGATGGGGCAAGGGCTTGATGCCGAGGAGCACATAACTGTAGCGGGCTCAGTGAGACAGGCATCTGAGCCCGGGGGGGCACTGGTCGAGTAAGAATGTAGTCGAGCCGGACTGCCGCCAGGTGCCCTCTCCATCAGACAGTGAGCTGGTCCCTGCTTTGCCCCGCTTGGTTAGCCATTCCTTCGCGGGGCCGCACTGCTACCTCGTGCCCTCGGGCTAAGAATCAACTGGTCCCAGCCTGTGACCCGTTTAGTTACTCACTCTTTAGCCGTGCCGCACTGCCGCCTGGAGCACTGGCCGAGCCGAGCGGAGCCGAAGGCGGACTGCTGCCATGTGCCCTCAATCAGACAGTGAACTGGTCCCAAGTTCGCCCGCCTAGGCAGTGTGTGGATAAGCCCTGACTGCCGCCACAGGTGCCCTTGATCCGACAGAGATGTGGACCCTAGCTAAAGGGGAGGGGGTCAAACTGTTGCCGTGGTTCGAAATAGTTGTTGTACCCAGGTGAGATGCGACTGAAGGCTCCTCTCTCCCAGCCTTTTGGACAAGACCGTACGCTTACGCTGCTCGCAAATAATGCCGACGGAAGGGATGAACTGCAAAATGAGCCCCGATAGCGGGGAAGAGGGGTCAAACTCGTGACACGTTTCGACAGAAATTGGCTTTGAAGCAGGCAATCGCCTCGCCTAGCCTTCAGAACGCAATCGTACATTTCGGCTGCTCCAAAATGCTTCCGGATGAGTTGGAACCACACACGGGGCATGGATAGCGGGGAAAGGGGTCAAACTCTCATATACACTTGACGCTTTGTGAGTTTTTGTAAGCGGCTGAGTCGCGGGATCGCCTCATCTCCTAACCTGTAAGATACGAATGCATTCTTAGGCTGCTCAAAAATGCCGCCGGCTATGGGCAGGGACCTGCATCGGTCTTCGTGGGCCTGCATCGGCCCTCTGATCTGGAACCTCAGATTTAGTGGCAATGCCGGCGGCATATGTTGATCTCGAAATATCTGGTACCGGCTGCGGCGGACCCGAGATGGTCCGATCCAAGCTATGGCCCGCCTGCTCCGCACATGCCCAGTAGAGCGCGCTCCGCAAGCCAACCAAGTGTGATGCATGATGAAGCTTGAAGATGGTTGGCTAAATTAGGTACCGTGGCCCGAAGAGCCACGCATCCGCGCGAAGACAACATAGTCCCCCGCCCAAGTCCAAGTCGGTTGACCTCAATAAGGCCACACCGCGCTTCCACAGTGCCGTTGCGACTGTCGCCCCGTCCCCATTTCATTTGTCCTTCCTAACCACTCTTTTGACGTGTCTTCCTTTCTACACCCCTCTTGTATCCGTTTTCCCTTTTGATCTTGCCTGTACCCCTGGTTGATGGGGATCCTTTCCCCCACATTCTCCATTCTCATCATCCCCCGTCTACCCTCTCTCCCGCCCTGTCTGCCTCTTTCCAGCCAATTGATTAAGTACAGGCAGTCTCCTCTTTGTTAGCTCCCGACTCCTCTTCCGACCTCGTCCTCCAGCACTCAATCAGTCCAGTCCGCGAGCCCTCGTTCGGCCGCGCCGATTTCCAGTTTCTATTATCTCGTCTCAGTTAAGGCAATGTTTGACTGCCGCTGCCTCCTCCCGTCCCTAAGTCCCAGAGGCTTCAGACACGTTACTACGGCCCACTGCAAGCCGGTGCAGACGCAGCCTTGCCACACGTGCAGCCGCCCCCCACCAAAGGCCTCTCCTCGGCCCCAGCTCCGCTCGGAGTCACCAACTAGCCCAAGCCCGAAACTACCGAGAGTCGACCTACCGTCTTCTAAGGGATCATACCCCCAAAACCCCTGGCGAGCCCCTGATGGCGGGGCCCGCCCCGTGACAATATTGATGCTCGGCGATGCGATCATGACCACATACCAGAGCATAATGAAACGTTGTCTGAGGGGCACCACCGTGTGGCTGATCCCACCGGATGAGGTCCGTATGGAGACGTTGGGGTGCGTTGGAGCTGGCGTTGGACCTTTTGGGCGATATTTGACGTTTACTAATACTAGTTGCCCGCTGTCATCAGTAGGCGACAGCGAAGTCCCTGTCGCATCGAGAAGGCTGATCACATTGTGCTGATCACATCAGTCACTAGTCACAGCAGCCACAGCAAGAGAGATCTGAGACCAGAAAGCTGAGACGAGTCCATGAGCGCTCAGCCTGAGCGCTGAGGCTGAGCGCTGTCCTCATAGTTGCAGCGTTGAGATTAGCTCTGAGGGACTGACATTTGCGGCCTGCGGTCTCTATGTGGTCAATAAGGCCTGAGGCACAATGATCGATGAGCCACACAGAAGGCGGATGAGTGTGTCTATCAGGGCTGTGAGATCTGAGAGAGTACTGGGCAATGCAATGCACGGTATAACAGTAGGAGGACATGGGTATCGTGACTGTTGTTTGTGTAAGAATGGGCTGTTCATTTCGATGTCCGCCGCAGTAAAAAGCTACAAACATTTCCAACAGCGGCTCTACGGGAGGGTTGAACTTCAACGTTGAGCGGTTGAACGTTAAATGTTAAGCGGCTGAGCCGCTGAGCGACTGAGCCTCAACCTCTCTCTGACAACGCTGAGTCACCGTTCATGAAGAGGATCCACATGGGACATGTAAGCCGCCTAATGGTGCCTATACTAAAAGCTGTGAGGCTTACTGCCGCCGGTGCGGGACAATATTCTAGTAGTCGGTACCTGAAAACCCCCCCCACATACGCCAGCTGGAGGATAATAAGATCGAAATAAGAAGGCTTATGAAACCCCTTTCGAAGTATATGTGGACTTAGCACTTAGCTTAGCGCTTACCTCCATCACTCGCATCACCGCCTCCCCGACCAACCGCGTGACAAGAACAGCTCGCCATCATGCATCACCTGACCACCCCTTTGTCACCACCACCACCATCACCCCCGCTGCGTCCTCCTATCTGTCATCATCTCCGCCGCCATCCCCTTTTCTGCCGCTCTTAATCCTCCCTCTCCGTGGGCCCTTCTTTCCTCTCCACACCCTTCCCTCGCACCATCCCTGTCTCACAGCGCCCTTTGAATTTTTTGTCTGTGTGTGCAAAAGCCCGCATTCTACTCTTTCATGCGGGACTGCCAACCTATCATAACAAGCGCGTCGGCACCTGATCTGTGCCTCCGGGAACCCCTCGGGCCCGAGAGTCATTACCGAACTAAAGAAACACATGAGCGGTTGGACTCTCCCCGTTGGGTATCTACTCCTCGGGACCCAATGGGGAGAGCATCATCTTCAGAGGCCATGCTCTGCCTTGGATCGCCAAATGGCAATCAAGAGCGCAGCACGTTTTCAACACCCTTGCTGGAGCCCTGCGTCCTTGGCATAAAAAATCCGCTCCAACCAACACCTCACCCAAGCCACACGAGGACCGGCCCCACACCTCGTCTCTCTCGCATATCACACCATCGACCTCGAGTCATGGTGGCAAATGGCAATTCAACGCCCGCCCCCTTCGACCATCATTGTACAATTTCTTTTCATCCAAGAAACGTTCTCAGTCCAAGGGAAGAGCCCACCCCTCGCCTACCAAGATAAGCCCTCCTTCCGAAGACAAATATTATCCGGGGCATCTTTTGCCTGTATCGGGTGTCAGCACTAGTTCGCCGGCTACTACCTCTTCGGGTGTCCCCTCCTCTTATCCTACCACCGAAGAGTCGACTAGCCCCATCCTCCATTGTTCCGCGAGTCCCACCGTTTCCCATGTACGGTCAACCGACTCGGACGGAGAAAGCGCTGAGCGGTACAGCTCCCAAGCCGCGCCACTCTCCATCCCTTCTTGCGACAGCAGACCGGAAGTAAGGGAGGGCGCGATTCATTCATCTTACCTGTTGCCCCCGATTCTGCCATGGTTGAGTCTTCCCGATCGAACCTCGCCGGACACTGGGTCGCGTATCAACTTGTCTTCCATCAGTTTGACGTCCTCATTGGAGTCCCTTGCGCAAAACCCCACAGGGTACATGCCGCAACATGCTGAGTACTCTGGTGTGCGTGAGGATAGACTGTACCCACCACTGTCCATCCCACCTCCACTTGGAACTGTTTCCCCGTCACGGCCAAAAGAGACGATGGATGCGAAACGGAACTCCCCTGTGGCTGGTCCGACCAGACGCATTGTAAGCAGTTACAGTGACGCGAAAGCATTCACTTCATCTGCGGAGACGGCTGTTAGTATTCAGCATAACACGTCTACTGCCACCGGACCGGCTCATCCGCAAGCGACGGCTAAGAATGTCCCAAGTGTGCATGTACAAAGGGCTCCTCCCTTTCTGCGGTGAGACCAGTACTTGGTTCTGGCTGCGAAAATGTTCCGTTACTCTCGTCTGATACTACGACAGAAGTGCGTAAGAGAGAGAAGTACAACGGCGACGTCGTTCCATCTTCCACGCCGCGCCAACGTGTGTTGGGTCCACGAGTAAGCCCTGCACCTTTGGGGGGGGTCCAGCAACGGAGGAAATTGGATCTTCACCTCAACCACCCTCATTGCTAGACAAGTTGCTTTTCAACAAGATGACCGAAGAAGCAGTGGTCGGAGCTGCTTCATTATCCACTCTGGAGCGCGCTCAATTGATAAAGAAACCAGCCCCCTCGATCGACCCCCTCTCTATACCCAGCCAGAAAAACGCACTTCCAGCCAAGGCGTGGAATACTTTTGAGATGGCCTTGTTCAAATTTCGTACGACTGCAAATCAGCACAACGTGTTGGATCGTGGCAAGCTTCTGCGTCTGGTGATTCAACCTTTTTTGACGATGGAACAAGTCCACCCCTTGGTTCGCTCTGATGCAACCCTGACACCGGGCACGGGCACGTATTGGCCCGATCCCACGTCTGAACGGTTTTCTTCGGCGTCAGCCCGTCGAGCATTGCTGTTTGAATGGATCAAAGAGATGTTAGGGGCGATCAAAACAGCCAAAAACTCCTCTGATCGCCATGCCATCTTAGACACCTTGGCTATGCTACTCGAGACAAGAAATTTGAGCGCCCCCATGTTGGATTCGCACGCGACGCACGATACGGAAAGGGAAACGTACAATGACATGATCCACAAGTGCCTCTTTTTGCCATCGGCGATCTCAACAACAAAGGCGTCTACCAGAATAATCTCATATTTGCTGGTCGCCTCTTGGCCCTGTGCTTCTTCCGCATTCCTGGTGTGGGAGGAAAGCTGCTAGCAGCTCTGCCGATCAAAAACCTACGCTTGAGCTCGTTGCCCGGGAGGCCCGGTGGAACGAGATTGTTCCCGTCAAAGGAGGTTGGGACTCGTACTTGGCATGTTTTCCTGACCATCTACAAGGGCTATGCTGCCGTGATCCCAGATCCTACCTCGAAACGCTGACCTCCTACAAGTGTCCCGATGCTCAATTTTCGACTTCCAACACGTCAACTTACCTAGTCGAACACAAAGGCGAACAAATCAAGATGGGCGGGTACTGGCTTCGTCGATGGCAAAGCGACGATTCCGAGGTGGTCTTTTCCTTCTACACTAACTTCCACCGTAATTTGGACCATCTTATCCATGTCAGTCTTCCAGCCCATGCCCACCACCTCTTCTTTGGAGCACCAGGCTACGCTCACGTTGCTGGTTTGATCCAGAGCAAGTGTTTATCTTTGGTGCATCGTTCCCTCAAGTCAATCACAACCCAGTACCGGTCCGCTCCCTTGTACGTCTCTCACTTTCCGCATCCTTTTGTTGAGAAGCACATGTCTATAACTCTGTTTGTTACTGTTACCGTCCAAACAGTTCTCCCGGAGTGGGCGCCAACGTTCTACTGGACAGCCTAACGGACAAACCCGCCGAGCTCCATACAGCCACGGTGCATTGCACTTCGGCCGTGGTAAACTGTGCTACTTACGGGAGGTGTTTCAGCCCTAGTACATCGCCCCCCTTATTATTTGTCACTAGTATCCAGGTGCATCTAACCTGTCTTATCAAGCGCACTTCTCTCTATGATGTGCAAGGTATCTTCTGCATGTGGGACTGGGTCGATATGTTGTTGGAGCGGATGGAAGAAGCAGGCCTGGAGATTGCTCAAATCATTGACCTTGAGTTCCTGGTGGACGTTATGCATAAGATCTTGTCGGAATCAGACCACACGATCGCATTGATGCGGACGATTGCCTTTTGCTACTCTCACTTTGGTCTTCTCACGTCAAGTGTGGCACTTCGTCGGGCATTGGTCGAGGACACCTTGCTCAACTCGGACATCTTCATCAAACTCTTTCTCTCTTGGTCCTTCAGCCTGCGCGTGTACTTTTTCAACACCCTTGTTTTCCGTCTCGGCCACCTGTCCGAATTTTCAGCCCCACCAGAGGACGAGGCCAATGAGTCGGCGCGCCGGATTGCCAACCTGTTCCAGCAGCGTCTTGGCCATGTTCGAAGCGAGTACTCCCGCTTCCTGCCCGATCCGAACCTGGCTTACCGCAAAGATTCATCTCTGCCTTCTTCGCCTTTCTCTGGCATGAACACCAATGCACATCCAACCCAGGCTTCACCAGAGAGGAAGAGGGAAGCACTGCCGTACATTTCTATCCCGCACAATTCGCTCCTGCATCCATTCTCTCCTTCCTCGTCTTCTTTCTCTCTTCGGTCTCTGTCAAACGAGAACATGATTCCCACTTCACAAGCACCGGTCAAAACTACAGATTTGCCCTCCGCATCTTCCACTTTACCTCTGATTTCTTTGCCCAAAAGAAGGCTTTTCTGGCTAGGGAAAAGGAAGGAAAGAAGTCTGGAGGCCTTCGTTAAAAATGAGAAGTCTCTTCATGACACAAATTCGCATCAACTCGAGTCGAAGGACGCTTCTTCACCCCAGTGTCCTCCTCCCCCACTTCCAAAGGCCAATTCTACGCCTACGCAGCTCCTTGAGCCTGGTGCCGCGCTCGATCCGCAATCCACTGTTCATCTTAAACCCACCGTTGTGGAGAGTGGAGAGGGGTCCACTTCTTCTCCTGACACAGTGGGTTGGCAATTCCGTACTCCATCTTCTGCCAGCACCGAGGTGGTTCATCCCACTATCAGTCTTGCTCCCGGCTTAGGAGAGACCCGTCCAGCACGTCAAGTTGCCCCCCACCTCGGCGGAGGAAACTCTAACGCACCTTTCCATGCTCGTTACGTGTCTATGTGATCCAAAGCATGCGCGAATACGAGCAAATCGTCCAGGTACGTTTTTCCTGCTCCTTATTTGTCAAGTGATTATTCTGTCTGACCTATTTCACCCCTATTACAGGATCACAACAACTCCACTCACCCTCTCGTCATCATACAGACGTGCCCCATCTGTCTGTGGCTTGGCCAGCGGTGTGGCAAATGGAGAACGGGTTGAGCCAGGAAAACTCTTCTACTGTATTTGCTCCGTATCCAACAAACAAGTTCTCCTTCACGATGCACTAAATGAACTCACTGACGATGAACAGCATTTTGTTCTCTTCTTTATCTTTTGCAATATCGTCTACTTTTCTTGGCTCCTTTCCTTTTGTTGGCCAAAGCAAAGCGCCAATAGATTATCCATTAACAGTCGTGTGCGTGGCAGAGATCTTGGGTGCCATAGCAGACACAGGGCCGGTAATAATAGAGCCGCAGAGGCTTAGCCTCTCTGCCCCTCTGCATGGCGTAGCAAAGGGTGCGGGCAGTGACATCACTCAGTACTCACTAGAGATCGAGGCGTAACTTGGAAGCGACCTTGCCGGTCAACTTTTTTAGGTGGGATGCCGACGACGATGGAATGGGTTGAGCGAGGACTTGGAGTCGGACGAGTCGTGGAACTGGAACATGCTGCTGTGGTGATGCGATGGGGTAGCACTCGGGTCAGGAGAATCATTGGACCGGCTCAGACTGCTGGTATCTTGGGACGGGCGGGTACTGCTATCGGCCTCGGCCTTGGGTTCGCTTTCATGCACCACCCCTTGGGCGCAGAAGGCGGATCGACGGTAAATGCGTCGCACCTTTCTCGCCCGGCGGAGGCGCCGTGCTGAACTCGGACGCGGCGGAGAGGAAGGTATCGTACGAGCGGTTGGGCGAGTCCGAGTTGACCCGGTACAAGGCATGCAGACCTTCACTATCCTTAGGTGGCCCCTTGGTCTTGGCCCGAGCATAGGCCACCCCAGTGGCAGCAGCACACCGCCTGCGGCTGCCTCGGATTTAGCACGCGAGTGCTTGGGTTTGGAAGACGGAGGTGCAGTCGTCTGTACGCCTTCTACTTCAGCTGCGACTTTTTCCGAGCCATAGAGCGCCACCCAATCTTGTGCCACGAGGGCCTTGCGCGTGCGCTCCTCCGCTTGCGAGACGGACAGGTTACCTTGTTCCACATCCTGGATTTCACGCAGCATGGTAGGCACCGCATAGCCGCGACCAATAACGTGCCGCCAAGTTGTTCCTCCATTGATCGGCTCGTAGTACCATGTGACGCGCCCGTTGCGGTTCAAAACGTGCGAACGGTCAAACAGCGTCGAGCCACGGACATAGGGTTCCAATTCCAAGTGGGCCACCCGAATCTTTTTGGCCAACAAGCGACGTTGCTCAGCCACCTTCTTGTCCCCTCTCTTGGCCCATGTTTGGCTCGCCTTTTCCAGCTCCAACCACATATCGTCCCGCTTCTTCAACCGTTCGTCCCGCTCCGCCGTATCCTTCAGCAAGGCATTGTCGTCCTTGTGTGGTTGCGGATAGTGGTACTCGTACTTGGAGGTTCCCTCAAAGCACTTTGGTACCCGAATCGCAGGCAAGTTGGGCATGGCATCGTCAATGCGCTTGATAAACTGCACTTTGGCCCGCACCACCGGGTCCAACATGGGCGCCAACGTTTTCCAAATCCCGTTAAAGATCCAGGGCGCATGGAAAACATAAACCTTGCCCAAGCACTCGGGTAGTACTTCTCCAGTGCACCCACCACATACATGAGCGTGTGCCAGTCCATATTCCTGTTGTTTGTTTTTGTTTTGTTGGTGTTTGATTGAGCAAACCGGTCAGTAATCCAGAGCAGCAACCACAACAGGAACAGGGACGTACTTAAGCCCAAACCCGTCTAGGTTAAACGAGGGACACGGTGCCGGCTGGGGCTGCATCAGGTAGCGGTAGGTCTCCATGGCATAGAGTACAAAGCGCTCCATCGAAGCGTCAGCTGACCGTTGGTAAGGTGCAGGCGAACGGTAATGTAGATCATCAGCTCCTCCTTCTGAGTCCCACCATAAGCAAACACTTTGCCCGAGGTTTGCTGGTCAATAAGTGGGGGATGGACGCGTTGCCCTCATCGCCGGCAAGGATCAAAGACTGCGGCGGGGAGGGGAAATATGTCAGCGATGGCTCACAAAGAGACTGAGTGACAAATGGGGACGGGTGGGGTGGGGGGCGTACTTCGAGATCGTTGTCCATGCGCCACTTGAGTGCCGCCGCAAACATGCCGAGCGCTCGGCCCAGGTTCCATTTGCGCGCCCCGGAGGAAGCGGCAAACACTGTCAGCCGTTTCAAACTTGGCCATGTCCCACAAGCCGCGTTGAATGGCCGTTCCAGAGTAAGCTGTGAGCAGCTCGTTGATGACCTGGCCTTCGGCCTTGGTCAGTTCCCCGTCCCGGCCGTCGCGGTCGGTAGAAGAACGCGGTGGCTTGGTCTGCGGACTGGTGGGGGACCCGGGGCGCGTCGGGACCAGTCCCGTTCTGGATCCAGCGAACCACGGACCAGAACTCACGCAGCATCTTCTCCTGGCTCTCATCCAGGTTGCCTGACCGGCCACACAGAAGGGTTAGCAGCGGGCCACGGAGGCAAGAGGGGTGAGGCGCAGGGCAACGTACCGGATGGCCGGACGGCAGGGGTCAATCAGGTTGGAACCTCCTTGAAAGGCGGCGGCATGGCGATTGCGAGCTCGGAGACGCGGCGGCCGGCGCTGCAGATGGGCTGCGAGTGCGTGGTGGAGGAGTGGAGGAGGGGTGACGCGGACGTGTGCCGTGGTGTGCTTGCCAGCACACCAAGAGAAAAACACTTGGCAGGCGAGTCGTCGGCGGTCCGCTGTCCGTGGAGCTCAGGCTGAGCAGCGCTCAGCTGAGCGCGCGAGAGTGCTGAGCTGCAAACCAAAGACGATGGGGTGACCACTGACCAGTGACCCCGTGCGGCGCAGTGGCTAGACGTCGTCAAGGCTTGGATTTCTGTCCGAACCGGCGGGAAGGCAGGCGCAGTCGCATGGGACGTGTGACATGCGACGGCCATTCCGTCACCGCGTCACTCGTTCTCACGTGCGGCGAGGCCAGTTCCACCAGCGGCCACAAGCCTGCGCTGGTTCTTTGGGGCCCGCGTTGTTTCATCGCACACGAGTCGCCCGTGTCACCTGTCCACCACAGGAGAAGCCGAGTCTGGCCAGCTGGAGCCACGCTGGCATCGCAGACTCAGATCTCACCTTTCCCCGCCTTGTACATGGGCGGTTTCAACACTGTTTACGCGGTCCGTCTGGAGAAAACGTCTTTCTTAGTAGGGGGTAGGTGTGAGCATTCCATCACAGGGGGGGAGGGGGGGGAGGAGGGCACGGTAGGGCTTGGGTGGGTCTGGGAGGGCAGGGAACGGGAGGGGTTGGGCTACGCAAGCACCGCTTACCCTTGGCACTTTGTTTATCGCTCAACAGCAGCTCCTCCATCTGTAATCAGCTTGCTTAGTGCTTGAAGCGTCAAAGCATCAATCTTCAATCTGTAATCAACACAGGGGGAGATGGCGGCTTCCCGATGCGATGACATGCATGACACCGCCATGGACTGGACGATGCGACAGTGCTGGCGTTGAGTGTGGGGGCAAGTGTTAGAGCGTGGCATTTCCCATGACGCGCGTGACGTGGAGCTCGTGGAGATCCCTCCGTCCATACGATTAGAGGACCGGAGGCGGGCCAACAATTTGCCAATCAATTGCAGGTTTTTTGTCTTTGAATGGGGTTGTTTTTTCCCATCCGACGCCATTCCAGCCTTTCCGCCTGGCGACGTGAAGCTTGTGGGTTAGGGTTAGGTGTTCAGCGTCAACACGTTCAACCTGTTCTTGCTGGTCGGGGTAGTAACGCCGTCCGGCATTTCCCAAAGGAGACAAGACGGAATGATGGTGGGAGGAGGAGACAGTGTCAACATGCTGACTACCTTCCGAGTCGAACCAGTGACCAACCGAACAAGACCAGAGGTCCCCAAGCTAGGCACCAATGGCGGTAACATGTACACCGCTGCCGTTTCAAATTTCAAAACCCAACTTGAAACTTGCAACAAAATCTGGGACTGGGGAATCGAGTCATCGGTTTAGACGTTTTCCTACACGGAGTGCTGAGGTAGTGAGCGCGATCACACATTAATCACATGGAGGCGGTCGGTTTAGCTTGAACGTTCAGCGGCTTAGCGCTAAGCCTTAGCGCTTATGCCCGTCTTCTGTTGCCAGTACCCGGTGTGTACAGGCACCTGGCAGGCACGGGCGCACTGCGTGCTGCTGAGTTAGTAATGCATGGGATGGTCGGTGAGCGCTGAGCGGTGGATGATCGATCGATAATCGATAATCGATAGCCGGATAGCGCTACTCGATGCTCGATACCCCGCCAGCAGATGGCGTGCGACAGACATGTGCACCATTTGCAAGGAAGCTCCCTGGGACGCCCGAGGTACATACAGTGCGCTGCACCCCTGTCACACTCACGCCATGCCTGGTTGGCGCCGCGCAGAGCGTTCGTGTCGGCTGGGCGGGCTCTGGCGTGGGCTTGCGGTCCGCGGGCGGACACTGCGCTGGTACCAGCGAGCGCAGCTAGCACAGCCAGCACACCCAGCACACCCCAGCACATGCAATTTCACATTCACCCTTCGCACTGCAGACGCACTGCGCTGGGTTGCGGCCCAGTGCCTGGGCCGTCGCTACGTACGCATTCAGCATCTGCCGATATCACCGAACGTGGCGTTGATAAACTTTGCGATGCTGCCCCCGTGCTTCCTCGGCCACACTGCTGCTCTTCGTCCGGTTCCATCAACGTCAGTCCCCTGGCAGCCCTGCCGGATAGCGGCGGTACCTGCCGCAGGTGCCTGCAGGTGCCTGCAAGAGCCTGCAAGAGCCTGACGAGGCTGACTCCTCCCCAAGCCACCAGCCCAGTGTACCCCCGGGTCGGACCAGGCCGCAGCTCTGAATCGGAAAGGAAAGGAGAACAGGGCGCTGGTGCGGCATGCTGGCCCGACAGGCGCAGCGCGCGCATTTGGGGCCGAACGGAGTGAATTGCGGCAGCCTGGGGCGTGCTGCGGCGGCCCGCGCCAGCGCACCCAGGCACTGTCTGCGCACTGCGGGTGCGTTGGGGCGTTGGGGCGCACAGGCGCAGTGTCCGGCTGCTGCGCTTGGGCAGCGTACGCCCCCTGCTGGCTGCGGCCAACCGGCCCCGCTGCTGCTGCTGCAGCCGGAGGCACACCGGCGCAGGCCAGCCCCCTGCCCCCCTTTGCGTCGCCCACACGCCGCCTCTCCCCCTCCCTTCCTCACCACCAGCTCGTGAGTAGCCCCCCCCCCGGTGCTTGGTGGCGGTGCGGTGCACCGGACGCCCTTGCTGCCCTTGCTGTCCGTGCCGTCCCCACGCTACTGCGGTGGAGGTCGTGCGTGGCAGCATGGATGGCCATGGCGGCTGTTCGCCACTGCCACGACCACGGCCCCTGCCCAATCCGTCGTGCGACACTGTATGCTAACTCTTCTCCCTTGCTCTGCGCCCTCGCCTCGCAGACGACTTTCCCCAAAGTACGGCCTCCCCCTTCCCTCTTCCCCAACCCTCGTCACCTTGAAGACTGCAAGATTGATCTCCCCCTTGGGCGCGACGATCTCTTGACTGGTCTCGGTGTACTCCTCGACTCTCCAGCGACCCCTTGTGAACCTCTCCTCTCCACCCAACCCTCTTGCTCCTTTCCCCCTCCTCTTGCCTTCTCTCCCCACCATGGCTGTTCTCCCCACTTCCCCCCACTTTTTCGCGGCTCCGCAGCAGCCGCAGTCGAAGAGATGATGCAGGCTCCTTCGACGGCCACCGTGGCGGCCATTGCCGCGGGCCGCAACCCTTCTCCCCCCGGCGGCCGGCCGTCCGAAAGCCGCCGCGCCGCGTTAGCAGTGCCACCGCTGCCGTGATGCAGCGCAAGGGCAACCCGGAGAACGCGCCAACCACAATGCCATTGAGCGTGCTCGCCGTGAAAGCTTGAATCAGCGTTTCTTGGTACGTTGGTTTTTCCTGTCTGCACGGATTTGCTCACTAACCTCCCTCGTTCCTACCCCCAGGTTCTGGCATCCAAGATTCCTGCCATCTCGGAGGTCCGTCGTCCTTCCAAGTCGTTGATTGTCAACCGCTCGCTTCAGTTTGTCGCCGACTCACTGGCCCGGGAGGCAATGTACCGCAAGATGCTCGTCGAGCTGCACGACCGCACACGTGTGTTGACGGAGCAGTTGAACGAGTACCGTATGGCCAATGGCCTGCAAACTATGTCGAGACGGTTCCTGACCTTGTTCTGCCCTGTCGCGCTGGCGGACGTTCCGAAGGACAAGCCCACCGCCCGCATTGTCGGACGCAAGAGCAGTGGCACCCTTGCCGGTCTCGACGGATTTGACCTGGCCGGAGACGATTTGGTCTGGATGAGTACGACGAAGGTGCGTTTGCTGTTGATGAAGTTGCCTCGGCAGCGGACGAGCGCACTTCGTTGTTCTCCCAGTCTATGTTTACCAAGTCGGAGAGCATGCCGATCCCGGCCGCGAACGCGAATGCGTTTGGCACCGGGCGACCGGCTCGTTTTCCTCCTCGGCTGCCATGCCCACGGACGTGAATGGGGCCATGTTTTTCCAGCAGATGCCCGTGTCTGCTTCGCCCGTCACGTCGCCCGTTAGTCAGACGGAGCTTTCGACGGGCTCGCCCTTGTCGGGCTCGCCTGTGGTCACCACCACGTTTAGCCCGACGGCGATGGCCCCGAGTCCCTCGGTTCCGCTCAGCACCAACTTTGACATGTTCCACGCATTTACCTTGCCCGACGCGGGTCATGCGTACCATGCCACTCCGGACTCGTTGGCCGACTTGGCCTCGTTCCTGGGCACTACGTATCCCTCTGCTTAGACGTGGCATTCCTTTAGGTTGTCCGATGGTCCCCTGTCAATTTTGTTCCTGCCCGCCGCTCCCGTCTCGCTACTCGCTACTGGTTCCGTCTTTCCGAATTGGGCTCCGCGCCCTGTTTCGTCTCTTTGCGCCCGTTGGTCTCTTTGATGCGTCGGGGAGGGTCGTCGTGATCCTCCCTCGGTGCCTGCTCCGCTCTTGTCCGCTTCTGCGACCTGTTCTTGCCCCGCCTCGTTCTTCCTCCCTCTCTGGCTTGGATCGTTGGGTCCTCTGGGTTCTCTGGCATTATGGGATCTCTGGGTTCCATCCGATCCGATCCGATCTGATGATCCGCCCTTGTGGCCTGTTTGTCTCCCTCTTTGCGCGTCTCGTTGCGACGAGCCATCTTTCTCTTCCAGCCCGACATTACGATGCATGCATGGCAAGTGCACCTTTGTAGTCTAGGCCCTGTCTGGGTCTAGCTTCCCTCTCTCACCACTCTCACTCTCGCCCCCACACGTAGGCTAAGTCGTCTCTGACCCTGCCCCACACACACTCCTTATTCCCCCCCCCCCCCTTTCGCCCTTTTCCCTCCTGTCCTCACGTCCTCTCTTGCCACGCAGCGTCGCATGTCTGCCTTGGAGGCAAGATGCTTGTTGTACTTCTCTGTCCTAAGCTGTGCTTTGACCTCATCTGGTTCCCGTACATGTAGTGAGTTGTCTGCTAGTCTCTTTTTTTTGGATGCGTAGGCTGCTACGGCTGTCACTCGCCTAGGCATGTCGTACGTGTCGTGTGCGACCCAGGGGAACTACCGTGGCGTGTGACGACCGTGGCAGGCACCACGGACCACGGTGCACATGTCACATGTTCCACGACGGGCGTCACCGCGTACGAGCTAACGACGTGGTACACCACTGGGTCCTCAGTCCTCAGTCGTACTGAACCCTGTATTCGGTCCTCAGTCTAAGAACTCAGTACTGAATTCCCTGAGTACCTCAGGACTCAGTACGGCCGAGTACACAGGACGCTGTCGCCCCGACCACCCGCTCTCTCCCGGGCCGTGAGCGTGCTCCGATGCGTTGCGGCTGTCACGCTGAGAGGGAGCGGGTTAACTGCGTTCCCACGGTTCACATCGTCCGTGGCTCGACTCGGCGGCTAGGTCAGTATTCAATGTCATGCCGTGGCCTTGGGCGTGAGCATGAGCGTGGGCGGGCCAGGTTCGACCTGGTACCAGGGAGTCATTCGACGGTTGAGGTTCGACGTTCGAGCCTTCCGCGGTCCAGACCACCATCCCATGTTGCTGGCTGGCAAACGTCAAACTGGGACTGACACACGTCCCAAGACTCGAGGCGGGCACAGAAGGCGGCAGTGTCGACACCAAGCGTCGGCTACATCCTTGTGGAGGGAGAGAACAGAGCGCGTGAGGATGATTCGAGCATGTCGGACCGATCGGTGGGTTCTACGGTTGCGATATGTGCCGATACCCTGGCGCGTACCGGATGGGGCCAGGGGCAGGCAATGCGATGCTGCGATGTATTTCGAGCGGGATGGGAGAGGGGAGATGGGAGATGGGACACGATCGTATACGTGGTTACAGAAGCGGCTAGGAATCGAATGCCAGGCAAAAGTCGATATTTGATAGCGATAATATCGACAGGGGGGTGAACAGGGGGGCTACAGTGCTGGTCTGACACTGGCCCCATGGCGTACGCCTAGAGTAGCCCAATGGGTTGCGCTGAGGGCCTGGCCTGGCCAGCGGAGGCGGTGGGTGAGAAGATGGAGAGGGTGACCGGTGATAGCTGATGCATGACGGATGATGCCAAGTACTGCATGATAGCGCAGGGGGGCTGCCGTGGGCTGGGCTGGCCATGTGACATGGCACGTGACATGGGTCATGCGCCTGACAGTTACGCCGTGGCGGGGGGATGTGGTTGGTCGGTGGGCTGTGCCGCGTGGGGCGCAGAAGCGGCGTGGGCACGGGGCTGGTGTGCTGTGCTGGCAGTGCGCTGCTGTGCCTGCCTCGTCTGGTGCTCCCCCGCCCCTGCTTTGGCCAGAGGCTCTGGCAGCGGCGACAAGGCAGGTTACCAGCTAGGCTAGGCCTTTAGGCCTTAGGCCTTAGGCTAGGCTGGTGCTCCACTGGAAATTTCTCACACCCAGCACGACTTGCTGTCGCCTTCTCACTTCCCCCTTTCCCTTTCCCACCGTCTCCCCTCGGCTGCTGGGCCTTTCCGCCTCGCCGCCCTATCCCGCCAGATGCTCCCCTGCCCTTCCCAGCCAGCACTGGTGCGGCCGCCGTATCGGACGTTGGGCCACAAACTGCGCTTTGTCGCAGCCCAGCTGGCCGCCACCCTGGTCTCCTCCCTGTTTCTATCCTTGTTGTCGTCTGGGCCCTGCTGGCGCGTACGGTCGAACGTTTCGCTGCGGCATGGGACGTACGTGGCCTACTTCCCTTCTCGCTTTCCACCCCGTCCACGCCTTCCTCCTCCTCTTCCCCTCTACTCCCCACCTGCCAGCCCGGGTCTGGACAGGACAGCGCGCCAGTCAGATCACCTGCCGGCCGGCAAGGTGCACGGCCCCCCGGCGTGGGAACAACCAGCGCGCTGGAAAGACGAAAAGTTGTCAAAGATGTGAGGTACTATGCCCGCTCGTGCGGGTTTGACATTGTCAACGAGACGGTCACCACCAAGGATGGATTCCACCTACGCCTGCACCGCGTCATTGACCCCACCCAAGCGGGGGAAAAGCAGCCGGGTGCCAAGGGCCAAGGTACGTTGACCTTCTCTGTCCTATTCTCGTTCTCGTTCTTGTTCTCGTTCTCTTTCTCGTTCGCGTTCTCTCCCGATCGGATGGCGGGCTAAGATGCCCATGCAGTTGGTTCATGATGGCTTACCCTGTGCGTTTGTGCTATGCTATGCTATGCTATCCGATTCTAGGCGGCTACCCGGTCCTGATCATGCACGGTCTCTTCCAATCGTCCGGATCGTTCGTGACGAGCGAAGAGCGGAGCATTGCGTTCTGGCTTGCGCGGCAGGGCGGGTACCAAGTGTTTTTGGGCAACAACCGCGCGGTGTTTGGGATGGGGCACGCTATTCTCGTTCCGACCCGCAGTTCTGGGCCTGGACAGTAGAAGATCTAGCGCGGTACGACCTACCAGCGCTGGTGGATTGGATCCGGGCCGATACAGGGTACGACCACCTTGCCTACATTGGCCATTCGCAGGGCAACATGACCATGTTCTTAGCGCTGAGCCGGATGTTTTGTCCGAGCCTAGGCCGGCATCTGTCCAGTTTCACCGCTCTGGCACCGGCGCTGTACGCGGGCCCCTTGACGCAATCCTTCCCGCTCTCGTTGCTGCAACGGGTTGGGCCAGCGACATGGGGCAAGCTGTTTGGCTGGCTGGACTACATCCCACTGATGCGCATCTCGTACGATTGGACGCCCCGCTACCGTATGCGCTGCTGGGATACGAAATGTTTGCCTTCCTATTCGAATGGACCGATGCCAATTGGCTCCCGCGGCGCAAGGCTAAAATGTTCCGCTTTGCCCCGCAGCCCTGAGCAGCGAGCATTTACTGGTGGACTGGGCGCGGTGGGTTCGCCGCGAGGGGGTGTGCGCTCCCCCCCACCTCGGAACCTTGGTGGACACCCGACTTCCCCCCGCTCTCCATATTTTCTGGCGGCATGGACTTTTGGTGCTGACCCAGCCTGTCATCCATCGTATCCACCACCACGAACCGCACGTTCGCCTCGTCCGCTGGAAACGCCAGCCCGAGGCAGAACATTGCGATCACTTTTGGGCCGCCGACGCGGTCGAATGGTGCTTCCAAGATATCCTCCATGACATTGAACATGCTCGTCAACTTCGTTCAACCAGTTCCACTTCCACCAGCTGCACCCACCCGACCTCCACCTCCACCTCCACCTCCACCCCGACCCCGACCCCGACCCCCTCTGGCTCCCCACCTCACTCCGCCCCCCCCTCACCTCCACCTCCACATCCACATCCCCCACTTGACCGAATCGCTCGACGGCCGCGGCTCCGAGGGTGCCTGACCTGGCGTCCGAGCCAACCCACACCCACACCCACACCCACGACCCCTTGCCCCTGCCCGCACCTTCCCTCGCCTCGGAAGCCCATACGGTCCCGGCGTAGCCAAGACAGGACGAGAGCGCATGGGTAGAGTTGGCTTGAGCTGATGGGGTGGTATGGGATGGGACGGGACGGCCTACCCCGCGATGCTTGCTTGTTTGCTTGTTTGCTTGCTTGCTTGCTGCGCTACCTACCCCCGACCCGCCCCGTCATCTCCTGTGTTCCTTCGTCCCTGTCGGAGCCCGATCCCAGCCCCAGCCTGTCTCCCTGTCCCCCCCCCTCTTGTTATCGTTATTCTTATCGCCTGGGCGGCGCACTGCCTTACCCCCTCGCCGGGCTCGCTGGACGGTGGGTGCGACTGGGTCGGCCCTGAGGCTCAGCCCTGAGGCTCAGGGCTGAGGTCAAGGCTCAAGGCTCAGACTCAGATTCAGGCTCAGGCTCAAGCTTGAGCTCAAGGCTCTTGTGCCACCCGGCACCCTGCTGTTTTGTGCAGCCTTGCTTAGCTTCCCTTTGCCTGGGCTTGGCTTACCGCGTCGCTGGAACGACTCGAATCGAATCGTGGTACGCATGATCCATCCTGTCTGGCCTGGCCTGGCCTGGCCTGTCTTCCCCCCCTCTCTCCATGTGCTCCCTCTTGTGTTTGTTCTCGTTGCATGCCTGTTGCTCCTTGCCGCACCCCCCTCAACTAATGTACTCGTGTCGTTTCCCGCTCGCTTGCCCCTGGTAGCATGGATGGGAAGACTGGAACCTGAATGAGGCCTGAGGTGAGTACTGAGTACTGAGTACTTGAGGTGTGGACTCAGACAGAGTGGTGAATGGTGCCAAGAAGGAAGATGGAAGATGGGAGATGGATTGCGGATGGCCGCGGCGCCAAGCTGGGTGTTGGAGGTGCGCGTGACGCGTTGTGTTGTGTTGTGTTGTGTTGTGTTGTGTTGTGTTGCTGTCTGGACAGTGCTAGAGCGTGACGCGTTCAACCTGCCTCGGGGACTAAGTAGGGACTGGGATGTTGGATGGGCGTCGAGTGAGAGAGTGGGGGCAGCCCACACGCCGATCCTGGCTGTGCGTACTCAGTACAGTCGCAGTCGTACTCAGATCCAGGGGGATGCATCCATGCATCCGCGGACGCAGAAGGGGGGACCGCTGTGGGGCGGGCGACCGGTGACGCTGGCCAGGTGCCCTGGTGGTGGGGTCTGTATGCCGGAGCACAGAGACAAGGGTGCGCCCCCCCGTCCCCCGTGCAGCTTGGAGCTTGCAGGGCGCAGGCCAGGCACGCGCACACTCAGGCACACGGGCGCAGTGCAGGCGGTTGAACGTTGAAATGTGACATGTGATATGGGCTGGCTCGGCGGTGCTCGGAGGCGACGCGTGGCTGCGCGAGCACTGCCCCCCTGCGCCGTGGGCGCTGCAGCGGCGGTCCCCCGGTTTTCGGTGTCTGTCTGACGCGGATGAGAGTGGCCAGGTGCGCGTCTATCACATGTCACACGCCAGTCGTCTGTTTTTCCCCTCGAGTGGGTTGTTTTCTGTTGGTTGGTGGTTGGTGGTTGGTGGCCGCCGGCGCTGCTTCCCCCCCCACCGCCTCCGCTGCGTCTGCTTCTCCTTCGCCCCGCACGCCCATGGCTGTCCTTGCGCGCGCCACCCCCGCCCCGCCCGCGCGCCCACTCCGCCCCCGCCAGGCCCGCTCCTCCGACGCTGCCTCTGGCCACGCCTCCCCCTCCACCAGCAACCAGGGCGGCAGTGGCGACGACCCCTCCACCTCCGCTTCCACCCCTGGCGGCAACGGCGGCCAAACCACCACCCATTCCGACCCCGGCGGCAGTGGCGGCACCACCACCGGCGGCAACGGTGGCAACGGCGGCGGCGGTACCACCTCCACCAACCAGGGTGGCACCACTACCAATGGAGGTGGCGGCAATGGCGGTACCACCTCCGATCCCTCGCCCACCTCCCGTCCCACATCGGGCAATGGCAGTGACAATGGCGGAGGCAACACCTCGGCCAATCCCACTTCGACGGGCAACCCCAATACGCCTACGTCTACGCCTACGCCTACGCCCTCCACCTCGCCACCCTCGAGCGCTACGCCAACCACGTCCCCGTCCAACGGGGGCGGCGGAGGCGTTACGCGCAGCACAATCACCACCCAGGTAATCATTACCCCCTCTGAGACCAGCGCCGCTCCTACCCAAACCACCGTCGTTGTCTCCACCAGCACGCCGGCGGCACCGACGTCCACCCATCAGTCCCTATCCACCTTGTTTGAAACCAGCTCCAGTTTTCCTTTGTCACGGACACGGTCACTTCCACCTCCCACTCCTCTGGGTACGTTTTCTTTTCTTTTTTTTCTTTTTTTTCGTTTCTTTGCTTCTTTCTTGCCTCCTTCGCAGCCCTCTCATCCCTCTGACTTGTCTCATTCCTAGCAGCAGCCCAGCGAGCACAGGCAAGAGCGTGGTGACCTCAGTCAAACAGGTCACCATTACTTCTTCGCTCGACAATGGCGGCACGACGCTCATCACGTCATCCAGCACGCTTTACACGCAGAGCACCGCGACTGGCTCCTCGTCCAACGGCTTCTTCTCCAACCACGGCGCTGTGGGCGGAACGTTTGCCGCGGTGGGCGTGGTGGCGTGCGTACTGCTCGGTCTGCTGGTATGGCTCTTGGTGCGTAAACGCCGACAGCACCGTATGGACGCAGACATTGTAGCTGCGACAACTGCTGGTGCAGCAGCGACCCGTCAACCATTTGACGATGACGACGACGATGACTTTGCATTGGAAGATCCTGAGATGAGCGGGCCCGGTGGCGCAAGTACGTCCGACCCACGGTTCGCCTCGGGCAGCTTGCTCCCGCAACTCGGACCTGGACCCCACGGCGCATACAGCGACTATGGCGCGTACGCTTCCCCGGGTCGCACGTCCCCTGGCAACCCGCTCGGCTCGATGACCTACTCCGACTCCCCTGCCGCTCCGTACGGGTACGATCCCTATGCGCTGTACGATCCTGCGGGCGGGCACGGTCCAGGAGGCGCCGCGACGGCGGGTGCCGGTCTTGCGGCTGGCGTGGGCGCTGGCGCAGCAGGCGCAACGGGAGTTACGGCCTCAGGGTCAGGATCAGGTTCGCAGAGCCATAGCTACCACACACTTTCTGCCGAGGGGGGGTACGCGACGCCAAGTGGGTACCCTGAGCTCGGCGGGGCTTACGGCGCCCCCGCCCCGCACCCACCACCACAAGCGTATTACCCTTACCCATCTCGGGACGGGTACGGTGTGGCAGGCGATACGCCTGCGACCCAAGTGGCCGGACAGGCGTATGCCGAGCCTCAGGCGTCCTATTCTACCCACACACCCATGTCGGTCCCACGGCACCTAGCACGCCTGGCCCACACGCTGCCGGTCTGCCCGTGTCCGTCTCTGTGCCTGGGACTGGGCTCACGCAGCCCGAGACGGAACTGGCGCCCTCGATCCCCCCTGATGCGAGGCACATGTACGCCTCGCCGTCGCCTGAGATGGGCTCGGGTCCGACCACGCTCGATGCGGCCCATGTCATGTACGAAGATGGAGACTCGTTCACCAAGACGCACGTGTCGGGCTAACTTGCCCCCCCCCTACCGTGCCCCTTTCTTTTGTTTGACTTGTTTGTTTCGTTCGGGTTCATTTCGTTTCCTTTCATTTCGTCTGGGTTCGTCGCGTTGCGTCGCGTTGCGTTGGGCGCGACGCACGATGAACGTTGAAGCTTTGAAGCCGCTTGCCGAATCCCCTTGGGCCACTTGGTTGATCCCGTTACGCTTTCCTCTGGAACCCAGTGCCGGTGGGTCCCCGGTACCCCCCCATCTACCCCCATCTATCACCATCGACCCCCATCGACCTTAAGCCTTACCCTTCTCCTGGTGCATCTTATGTATTTCTCCCCCCCGCTCTGCTCTGCCCCCCCCTCCCGCTCGCCTACCCCACCCTTGCTCATCCACGTCTTTTTTGCGCTGCTGCACTTGCGCTCTCTTTTTAGTTGGACGGTTGCTCGTGTCACATGTCACATGCCATTCTCTTCTCCTCTCCTTCTCTCGTTCTCCATTCTCCCGTTGTCTGATTCTCCCATGCTCGGAGCGGCCTGCGTCGGATTGGGTCTGGTCAGTCGGGTCAGGACGCGCGGCAAGGCGTCCGACGCGGCCAAAGGAGGGTGGACAGACGTAGCAGGCACAGTGAATGCGCGCTGGCTCGTCCCCCGTGTTGCATTCAGTCCTAGTCACCGGTCACCTAACCTGCAAAGGCAGGCCGAAACAAACCCCACTGGCTGGGCTGGAGATGCTTACGTACAGGCTGTAGGGTTGGCACACGACGGGTTATGCGATGCAGAACATCAAATTTCAAACGAAGGCCCCAGGCAGTTTGCAATTTTTACTCGCTTGGATTGTCGATTGGGCAGGCAGCAGCTGTAGGGTTCGACGCACCGCGCCCTGCACGTCCAGCCTGCAGACGGGAGCCCAGTAATCACCAGCCCATCCCATCCGCCGTTCCTACTCTTGGCCTCCCGCCTCACACCCCCCTTCCCGTCTCGCCTTTGTCCCCATGTCGGCCCACCCGGATGTAGCCATGCCCGATGCGCCCCCCGCTGCTGCTGCCCCCCCCGTCCCCCCCGCCGGCACTGCACCCCCCACCCCTGCTCCCGCCCCCGCCGCCGAACACGCGCGGCAGATTCCTGTGCAATTGCGTGTGCTGCTGCCCTGCTCGGACGCGGCAGCGGTGCTAGGCAAGGGCGGGAGCCAGATCAGTGCGATTCGGCACGAGAGCGGGGCGCGCTTGCGTCTGTCGGCGGTGGTACCGGGCAACCCGGACCGGGTGTTGACCGTTTCAGGTATGCTGGACTCGGTGAGTCGCGCGTTAGGTCTGCTGGTTCGGCAGGTGCATGGCGAGCCGCTCGACACGAGCATCTCAGCCTACCTCGCGCGCGTACACGGTGCGCTTGGTGTTGCCCAGTACGCGCATGGGTTCGGTCGTAGGCAAGGCCGGATCCAAGATCAAGTCGATTCAAGATGCTTCAGGAGCACGCGTGCAGCCTTCCGAAACGCCCTTGGCCGGGAATCAACATATCCTCTCCATCACGGGTGTTGGTGACGCAGTGCACATTGCCACGTACTACATTGGTCTCCTGCTCGCCGAGACGCACACCGCATCCGCGCCTGGCCTCACTACCTCCACTCCTACCCCCAATTCGAACCACGCCAGTACCAATCCCAATCCCAATAGCCCCTACCCCCTTGCGCCGCCGGGTGGGAGTGCGAATGGGACAGGGACGGTTGGTGCGCCTGGTGCGTTGACCCAACCGCCGCCGGGCGGCCCGCCTCCGCCACACGCGTTCCCACCTCCGTTCTTCCCGCCTCCACCGGCGCGCCGGGCGGAATGGGAATGGGAATGGGAGTCGGGATGCCATTCGGTATGCCGCCACAGCGCGTCAACCTTGCTGTGCCCCCGCCCACACTGGCCCAGCAGACGCAGCAACTGTACATCCCCGATGACCTCGTCGGCTCCGTGATCGGGAAAGGCGGAGCGAAGATTAATGAGATTCGGCAAACGTCGGGAACGCACATCAAAATCACCGATCCCTCTGGCGACGCCGAACGCTTGGTCACCGTCACGGGCCCCCATGCCGCGATCCAGATCGCTGTCAATATGCTCCACCAGCGCGTCGAGGAGGAACGCCGCAGGCTCCAGGGGTAGACGTAAGGGCCGGCGTAAGCTTGCGCTTGGCGTCTGGTGGGCTTCCCCCGGCGCTCCTAGGTGCAATTAACGCGAGGCAGCGCACCCCCCAAAAATGGATATACTCGTATTGTAAACGTCCACCCGGTCGGAGGGTCGGGGGGTCTGATGGTCTCGCGGTCTGATCGCCTGATGGTCTGAGAATCTGACCGTCTCTATACCGGTGGTGGTGTGGGCCTAAACCCAGGAGAGGGAGGCGGTGTAGGATGGTTCGTACCGCTAATCTGAGCCGTCGGGTGGGGAACGGCGCAGGCGGCCTCACCTCACAGTGGCGAGGCAAAGGCAGTTTTCGTCGGACGCAGTACACAGGGCAGACGCGCCAACTCCGCCGCCGGGCGGAACGGCAGGGCAGCCCGCCCCGGGCAGGAGGCTGACCTAAGCCCCAGATTTTCGTAGCGGCCTGCTTTTTTTTTCCGACGGGCCCAAGTCGGACGCTTGGCTCTGTTCCCAGTTCCCAGCCTAGCACCCTCCGTTACCGCCCGAGGGGACCTGTGACGACGATGAGCGCCCTCACGCCCACCCACCTCCTCTTTGAGACGGCCACCGGGCTCGCCATCTTCAAAACGGCCCAGGTGGAGGAAATTGGCAACAAGACGCGCGAGGTGCAGGCGCAAATTGCTGACCTGCGCACCTTTTCCAAAATGGTGACGCTCGTCTCGTTTGCGCCGTTCAAATCGGCCGTCGAGGCATTGCAGGCCTGTCTCGATATCTCGGAGGGCATCGTCGATGACAACCTCAAGCAGCTGCTCCAGGTCAACTTTGAGAGTGCCAGGGCGTGCTGTTGGCGCGTGTCGGAACGCAACTTGGCCAGCTCGATCGTCGCGGCCACAGGCATGCAGTGCGACACGGGGGAACGGACGATGGAGCTGCTCCGTGGGATCCGGCTGCACGCTGAGAAGTTGCTCAAGGGGGTTGTCGGAGGGCGACCTTGCCAAGGCGCAGTTGGGCCTCGGCCACTCCTACTCCCGCTCCAAGGTCAAGTTCAACGTCAACCGGTCCGACAACATGATCATCCAGGCGATTGCACTGGTAGACACCTGGACAAGGACGTGAATACATTGCGATGCGTGCGCGCGAGTGGTACGGATGGCATTTCCCCGAGTGAGCAAGATGGCCCCGGACACGGTCACGTACGCCAAGTTGGCGCGCTACATTAAGAACAAGGAGGACTTGACCGAGGCCGACCTGGAGCCCTTGGCCGACCTGCTCGGCGGCGACGATACCCTAGCACGAAACATTCTCGATGCGTCGCGTGCGTCGATGGCACCCAATGTCCCCGATCGACATGAGCACATTGAAACGTTTGCCGAGCGCGTGGTGACGCTGGCGAGACGAGGAAACACATGCACCAGTACCTCGTGGAAAAAATGCACCTTGTCGCCCCCAACTTGTCTGCCCTGCTGGGCGAAGTGATTGGCGCACGGCTCATCTCCCACGCGGGATCGTTGACCAACCTGGCCAATACCCTGCTTCCCCGTGCAGATTCTCGGGGCGGAAAAGGCCCTGTTCCGTGCACTCAAGACCAAGGGCAACACGCCCAAGTATGGCTTGATCTACCATGCTTCCGCCATCCAGCGTGCAGCTCCCAAGAACAAAGGTCGCATGTCCCGTTTCTTGGCCAACAAGATCAGCATTGCCTGTCGCATCGACTGCTTTTCGGACTCGACCACCCTGGCCAACGGCAGCCAGCCGAACGATAAGTTTGGTGCGGTCATGGCCCAGCAGGTGGAAGAGCGTCTGGAGTTTTACGAGACGGGCAAGCCGCCCGGCAAGAACTCGGACGCGATGCGGCGTGCGATTGATGCGCTCGAGGGCGAAGCGGGGGATCTGTTGATGGACGTGGACGAGGAGGAGGAGGAGGAGGAGGAGAAGGAGGACAAGTCCACCGAGAAGAAGGAAAAGAAAGACAAGAAGGAAAAGAAGGAAAAGAAGGAAAGAAAGAGAAGAAGGACAAGTCCTCCTCTCGGACAGAAAAAGTCAAAGACAAGGAGGCCAAGCTGGACAAGGACAAGAAGAAGGCAGAGAAGAAGGCTGCCAAGAAGGCCAGAAGGGCGTAGGGGATGTGCGACCGAGGGCGGCGCAGGAGCGGAGGCTGCTCTTGTCTCTGCCACGCACCGATGAGGCCGGTTGTAATCTGTACCATACCTGCCATCTCATGTGTTAGTGGGTGTAGCTACAGCGGACAGACACGAGTAGTCGGAGCAACGCGTAGCGATTGCCAATGGCAAATTAATGGCACCAGCGAGCAGTGGCGCCGTGCCCCACACTCATCGCATCCACCCGTCGGCTACGCGGCCGAGCAGCGGAGAGCACAGTGGCCCTGCGCCCCGCGCCTCCCCCGCAGCAGGCCCCCCCCACCGGACAGTGGCGCGGTGCCTCCTCGGGGGCAAGCGCTGTGGGCTGCAATTTCATTTCGTCGCGCTTCCGCCGCGGGACGGCTGGACGACGCCCCGCCCGCCCCGCCAAGCATCTGCCGTGCCAACCCCGCCGCACCCAGCCCCCGCCATCGCCATCGCCATCGCCATCGCCATCGCCACCACCACCACCACCACCCCCTCCATGCCTGCCCGCACGCCTGCCTATGTCCGGCGGTATGTCGCCCCTCTTCCGCGTTCACGCTCACCGCTCCCGGTGCTGACCCCCCCCCTCCCCCAGAGAACCTCGCGCCCGAGCAGGCCTCCCTTCTCGCCGACTTGTGGCGCCTCTTCTTCGCGGTATGCGCCGTGCCCGCCGACCCCAACGCCCATCCCGCCCCGCCCGGCGGGCCCCCGCCAAGCCTGGCCCCTCGATGAGCCCGACGGCTTTGTCCATGGCGACCTGCTCCTCGCCGGCGACAGCCGCGACCTGCGCCTGATCCTCAAGCAGCACGGCGGTCCCCCGCGCCGCTTGTTTTGGACTGGCATGGTGCGTGGCGACCATCCGATGCCGTCATGCTTCGCTACCTGCGTGCGCGCAAATGGGATGTACACGCAGCGCTCAACTCGATTGGCTCGACAGCTCGCTATCGCTTGGAGAAGAACGTTGACCAGCTCGTGCGGGAGGGCGAGGAAGGCCTCACTGCCACTGTTGGCGGCCGCAACTTGCTCCAAAAGGGCGTGAGCTTTACGTTGGGAAACGCGACGGGTGGCCAACCGATTATTTGGTTCCAAGTAGGCGCTCACTTGGCCTCGTCCCAGACCCAAGCCGAACTCGAGCGTGGCATCATTCTCACCCAAGAATGGCTCAACTTGGCCATGCCCCCCGGCTCACCGGCGACGCTTCCCCCCACAAGTCCGGATTTCGTCCGGCAGTGGAACGCAAGGTGGTCGTCTTCTCCTGTCCTCCTTCACGTTGCGCAACATGGACTGGTGGGCTGTCTTTTTCCTCTGCAACTCGCTGGAGCGGTGGTACCCAGAGACCTTGGAGCGTGTCTACGTCCACAACCCTCCTTGGATTTTCCGTCCGATTTGGGCCATCCTCCGGCCCTTGCTCGATGCCAACATTCGCGATAAGGTCCGCTTGACAAGTAGCGTGGAGGAAATGGACCTGATTCCTGCCGACCAGGTGCCAGCGGCGTACGTCGAGGGGGGCAAACTGGATGGCTGGAGCTGGAATTGGGACCCTCCCGCCGTTGCTGGTGAAAACACGAGTCGCGCGAGGCCCTAGGAGGCGACGAGACCGAGGCTCGGTTGCAGGCTGCCTTTGACGAGGCGGTCGTCGCGTTCGAAGCCGTGACGCGCAAGTGGATCCATCATGTAAAGGAGCGGGACACGCGCCAGCATCGTCTGCTTCCGCCCTGCCTGCCCCGCTCAATCCGACCCAGGTCGCGGATGGACACAGCAGCGCGGACGATGCCGATGCCGAATCCGAATCTGATCTGGCCGAGACGAGGGAGAACCTGGCCAATGTCACGCTCACCAAAACCGAGCCGCATCCCGCCTCGACACAATCCCTCCCAATCTCAATCTCAATCTCACTCTCCAACCCAACCTCAATCCCAGCCCCTCCCTCGCTCCTCTTCGTCCCATGGCCCTGCTTCTACGCTAGCTACACCTCCAGGGGCCGAAGTGGGCCACCGCGCCAGCACCGGAAGCTTAACGTCGCGCGCGTCCCGAGTCTCGCGTACCTCACGTACCTCTCGTACCTCCCGCGCCTCCCACGCTTCCGCCCAACGCAAACGCAACGAAAACTAACTGCGCCCGAGGCGTTGGAACGAGCTGCGTCGCAGCGCGCTCTCGCCGCAACTCAATTGCGCCTCGCATGGCTCCAACTCAAACCGTTCGTAACTGGTATCACCCTCCTCGATCGCACCCACATCATGCGCGACGATGGTACACTCTCTTGGGCACCCCTCTTTGGCAAGTACTTCCCCGCCCCACCCGCCACGCCCGAAACCGGCCCCGAAACTGGCCATGAAACTACCCCCGATCCATGCAACGATTTGAAGTTCAAAGTGTGGGGCCGCCAAGTTTCCCTCCCGGCGCTCCAGCGGCTCTTGCGCCCACGTTCCCCCCCGCTGAGTCGACTGAGCCCGCCGCAGCCGGACGTAACCTGACGCAGCCGGACACAGCAAAGGGAAGCCTGGCCTTGGATATGTGCCTGTCCCTGTGCCTTGGTATCCATCCCATCTCTAGTTCCCCGGTCCTCCCGCCGCCGGCGCTATGGCATTGGCTCTGGGCTTTGGCTCTCCCGCTGGCCCAGCTCGGGTCTCAGCCCGCTTCCTCTGCCCTTTGTCATCTGCCCTTTGTCCTGCGTCCAGGGTAGTGGTAGTGGTTTGACCCAGCCCTCGTCGGCCTGCCCCCCCCCCCCTCCTGGCGATCCATCCCCCTTTTAACATCGGATCCGGTCCTACTGCACCCGCGCCACGCAGGTTGCGTGCATGGTCTGGTGCACGGGGGAGGACCGCTTGCTAGGCATACCCTCTGCTTGTTTCCCCCCTGGTTTGGTTGATATGTTGACTACGTTGGCTTGGCCAAGCGTACCCACCCGCTCGTTTTCACTTGTTTTCACCCGTTTCCCTCGTTCTCCTACTTTTCTTGCTACTATCCACATGCTGCTCTCCAGGGCCAAGCCAGGGCGGTGATAGACGTGTTAGTGGGGCGGCAGAGGCGCGTATAGCATCGGCGATAATCGATAAGGGGTCGCTAGGTCGCTGGGCAAGCGGTAGTCCGGAGTGTCACGTGACGGCCACGTAACGAGGCAGGCAGGAGAGCACTCGGTTCGTCTGCGCGCCCGCACCACCCATCTCGTGTCGGCGTCTTGTGGTTGCGTCGCGTGTCTTCCCCATCCTCGTCTGCTGCGGGGCTGCCATGATCGCGCTCCTCCCCGCCGCGCTGGCGCTGGCCGCCGCCCTCGTCCCCGTGCGCGCTGTGCCTGTGGCCAACGCCCCCCCCACGCCGTGGGTCCAGCTCAGCACGGCCTCCTTCCACTCGACGCTTGCGCAGGGAGCATGGTGCGTTTCCTTCCCCCCTCCTTGTCTTCTCGGTCCCTTGGGTCCCTCGCGCCGCTGACCTTCCGTTTCGTTAGGCTGGTCGAGTTTGTGGACGCCAAGCAAAAGAGCGAGCAGTTTGCGCCGACCTGGGCCGAGCTGGCGCGCAACAAGCTCTTTCTGCGCACCGAGTACCCCGCTGCGCCCTTTGGTCTGGCCCAGGTGGACTGCAAAGCGTTTGCCCAGGTATGCGTTGACGAGCAAATCAAAGGTACCCCGTTTCTCATTGCGTACCACGACGGAGTCAAGGCCCCCACGCCCTACATGGGTCCGCGCGATTACGTCTCGCTCGCTGCGTGGGTAGATGAGCAGGCCTCTGCGTATCGTCAGGCCAAGGGTGTTGCCGATCCGCCACCACCGGCGCCGCTGTCTTTTCTTCCTCTTCCCCTTCCTCTTCCTCTTTGTCTCCCTCTTTGTCCTCGTCTTCCTCTTCCTCTTTGCTTTCGGCATCGCCCTCTGCTTCGTCCTCCTCGTCTTTGTCCCTGTCCCCACCTGCATCTACTTCTACTTCCGCAGAGCCCTCTGCCGAGCCCTCGCCCCCCCGCCCCCAGCGGCCAGGAACCACCTATGGACTCTGCTGCTGCTACTATCCCCTCTCTGATCCATCCTCCCAGCTCATTGGCCCTCTTGGGCCCAACCCCGATGGGGTCATGCTGCACTATGGCCAGGAACCGATTGCGGACGAAAAGGCATTTGCTGCGTGGCTCTCGGCCGATGGCGGGCACGGACCGAGCTTTGTCAAGTTCATGGCGCCCTGGTGCCCGCATTGCCGTCACATGGGACCTGCGTTCCTCAAGGCAAGTGCGTCGCTCAAGAGCCAAGTGAACGCGATCGAGGTGGACTGTGAGGCGAACCAGGCGCTGTGTCGCACTTACCGCATTAACAGTTTCCCCACCCTCCGCATGTACAAGGATGGCGTTGCAACCGAGTACAATGGCGGCCGCTCGCACGACGCCATGGTCAAGTGGGCGCTCAAAGCAGGCGGATCGGCTGCATCCCATCACTGCCTCCGAATTGGCCGTCTTGGCTCCTCACCACGACGTTTTCTTCCTCTATCTCTTCTCGCCTGGAACGAGGGACGAAGAACGGGTACGTATGCCGTCCCCCCCCCCCCCCCCCCTCGCCTCCCAGTTTCCCACTTGCGCAACAGCCGTCGGGACCTGCCATCGGTCGTACTAACTCTACGTGCCTCTTCTCTCGTAGGCCCTAGTCAGCAACGCCACCTCCGTCTTGCTGGGGAAAGATACGTTTGCATTTGAGTCTTCGGACCCTGCGCTGCTGACCCAGTACAGCTCCTACCTGCACCCTGGGCAAGGCAGCGAAGTGGCGCGTCACTCGCTCTCCGGTCTGCTCGTGTTCAAAGACCATAACACCCAAACGCCCTATGCCCAGCTCAACCTAGCTGCCTTGTCGGCACCCGATGCCGTGGCCCAATCCAATCCTGGGTACACAGTCAACGCTTCCCCCCGCTCGTCGAGCTCACCTCGACCACGTTTGCCGACGTGATGTTCAACGAGGCAGGAATCAAAGTCGTCCTTGCCGCGCTGTCGCAGGCGCATCACGGAGGCAACCTGGTCGAGTCTGGACCGGGATCTCATCAACGGGACTACGAACTGTCCATCTTGAGCCAGCTCGCGTCCAAGTGGCATGCCACGCCGCACCAAGAGCCGCTCTTGTTCGCTTGGATCGACGCGGACCAGTGGGCCGCCCAGCTGGCATCGTACTTTAGCCTGCACGCCAACGAGTTGCCCCACCTGCTTCTGGTCGACGGACAGAAGATGGTGTATTACGACATGCCGAGCGACCTGCCTGCCGCTGCCCGCGGCCGGCCGTGGATCCACACCAGCACCGTGCTCGCCCGCCTCGATGCCGTTCGCACAGGCAAAGTCAAGCCCATCCACATGGAAACGTACATCGACCGCAGTATGCATGCCGCCTCCTCCTTGCTCGTCGTCTTGGCTCGCACCTACTTCCACCACCCGTTCCTCGGTACCGTCGTCTTGGTTGTCTTGCTGTACGGCACGGTGCGCTTCACCAAGCGCGTCAAGCGAGGTCGCTATGCCCGCCATGGGTCCCGGAGGTTGACCTCGCACAGCGTGCTGCCCTTGACCAACGTGATGGTGCCAGGCAAGGCCAAGGCAGGGTAAAAACAAAAGGAGGCGCAGGTTCCTGCTGCCCTGCTGCTTTGTCCGATTCCGATCGATGGCGGGGGGGTAGATGCAGAGGCAAAGCGTAGCGTAAAAGAGCGTAGATCTTACGCTCTGATCCTCCCTGCTTGGTGTCATTCATTCCATCATCTTCCAACGCCGCTTGGATGTCAGGTCTACCTCCACCTCGGTGTTCCACCTCTTGGGCGCACCTGCACACAGATAGAATTCAAACGAGGTTAGTTACTAGCGGGACGATACCGCCACCCCACCGATAGGATACCGGACCAATTGACGTACTGCGTCGGTAGTCCAGGCCAAATGCCTTGCCCGAATAGTGATCTGCCACACGGTAGTATTGGTGGGGGTGCAGGCGCAGAGCCATGCGGGTCAGCACAAAGTACCGCTCCGAAACCATCGCGCCGGGAAGATCCAACTCGTAGATCGAGTCGGAATTGTGGGGTGGAGGTGGTGGGTATCGGGCTTCGGCGGGGAGTCAGCGGGACAGGCTTCGAGGTCTTGTGGGCTGCGAGCGGGATGCTGGCCAAGGCAGCTATTTCTTCACAGCCCGTTCGGCAGCCGGCGATCCCACAGGAACTTGGCCCAGCGCATACAGATCTTCTTGGTGCAAATCCTTGTCGTCCTGGCTGATCTCCGCCTCGTCCTCCACGTCGTCCTTCGGCTCGGTCCTCTGCCTCGTGCTTCTCCAGCTCGGCATACTCCTCCTTCTCACCTTGGGACAGACCCAGCTCCTGGAGCAAGTCCCCATCCAGTCCACGGTCAATGTCCGACTGAGCTAGCACTTCGGCCCACAGGGTCAACTTCTCGGTCCAGATCTTGGTTTCGACGTGCTGGCTGTTGTGCTGGCGTGCGGCGGCGAGCTGGTCGTGCAAGCGTGCCTTGGACGGCACGTCGCCAACTGCAATCGGTGCGAACGCGAGAGATAATGTTTGAGGTAAAACGTTTGCCACTGCAACCGAAACGCACACCGGCGCGCATGCCTTGTTACCCGCAGCAGCTTGTGGCGGAACTTGCGCTTAGCTTCGTCCATGGTAGGTGGGCGAGTGCGGGTCTGGGCGGCGTGCTGAACGAGCCACTGTGCGTACCGATGTTCCTGGTACACCTGCGTCGCCGACGTCGCCTCAAAGGCGCGATGGACATCGTAGTACTGGCTCATGGTCTTGCGTCCAATCAACTGCATGCTCCGGTTCGTCGGC
Source organism: Moniliella sp. 'wahieum' (assembly GCA_003971905.1). Taxonomy (NCBI): domain Eukaryota; kingdom Fungi; phylum Basidiomycota; class Moniliellomycetes; order Moniliellales; family Moniliellaceae; genus Moniliella; species Moniliella sp. 'wahieum'. The sequence continues at coordinate 42,568 of RSEE01000106.1, read as the reverse complement.
CAGCACGCCTTGTCCTCCGGCTGAACGAGGTGCGGGCAGCCGCTTGGCCCAACGCAAGCGCCTTGCTGTACAGCTTGGCACGGCGGTCGTAAAGCCGAGAAAGTAGGGCTGGAACACGTACTGCCGCGACGCCGAGTTGCGGCGCACCTTGAGCCCGACGCCATCCAGAGGCAGCGTGCTGCACAGCCGAAACAAGTTGGGCACAGGCCAGTCGGGGTCGCGCAAGATGCCGGCCCAGCCGTTGCCCATGGCGCGCTGGCCAGCCTTGGTGGCCGCCGCACGCTCCGTGTCGATGACAGCGCCGAGGGATCGATGCCGCGGAGGAGAGCACGCGCCGCAAAGGGCACCAAGCGGTGGGCCTGCGACCTGGCCTGGCGCATATGGTCGATGCCGGGGCCCAGCACTTGGGCCTCGGCGTCGCGCAGCGCAAACGACCGCTGTGTGTCGGCCCAGAGCGCCAGCTGCTGCTCCTCGTTCGGCACCACCTCCCGGTACGCCTGCCGCGCCACCGACACGCCGATCTCCCGCTCGGCCGAGCGCGCATCCACATCGCCCCCGCCACGCCGCGCCTGCGCACACGCCGAGGTGGAGTACCCGTGCCTCGGCGCCCCGTGCTGTCCGAGCCCAGCGCAACAGCATCGAGGACGACAACCAAGGCGGCCAACACGCTGCCTCCCACCCGCGCCCTCCTTGCCGGGCGCCCCGTCCAGCGGCTTCACTAGCTTCATTAGGCACTAGCCACTAGGCACCAGCGCGGCGCGGCGGAAATGCACACAGCAATTCCGCTGTCATTTAACCCCCCTTCTTCCTTCGCGGCGGAGCGCAGCAGTGCCTTGCGCGTGTCCTTGAGGGTGGGGATGCTCAACCAAAGCAAAGCGGCTTGGAAACCATACTCCTCTCAACGTTGTGGGGACTATTTGTCTGGGTCATCAGCCCCCACATTTTCCCCACAGTAAACTGATTACATGCGAGCTATTAAACACCCCCAACCGCATATACTCTCACAATGTGATACTCCCTCTCTCCGAACCTGCATCGAAAACATCCCCCCTGCCCATCTGGAAATCCCTTCTCTTCCCCCCACTACGACAGGGTAGAATCATGTTGGTGCTTGGAACCATCGATCAGTTCTCCCTTGGACATGAATTCTCAGCAAGTATAGACATCCTTTTTATGACAGTTGGTATATTCTCGCTGCTTTCCCTTGGATCTCCGTGGGTCAGTGCGACCCTCAGGTAATGGACTGAGAGGAGGATTGTCAAGACACGATCGATGGGCGCCTCAGCTGCGTTTGTCTCCTATAAAGCCCGGGGCAGTGGTATTGCACAATCCTTCAGGCAAGTTGGGTCGCTCCGACCATAGCTCATCGACCCCATGCACCGTATAAGCCAATGCGAGAGACAGCTGCCCAGCTTCCTTCCTTGTACGGCGCTTACCAGGTACTGCTCGAACCTTCGTGACACGCTTCTTCCCACTTCCGAGGGCTGGCTCTCTTACTTTGTAGCCTCTGTATGATGTGTCCTTCTCTCTTCCGTGGGATTCAACCTAGAACGGTACCCCGTACTAAGCAAGCACTGCAGGTCGGACATCGGTGTTCTTCATGAGACGGACGGGGCGTGGGAGGGGGCCGCGATGGGATCGTTTGGTGGTGATCGGTTACCAGTTACGGGTTAGCGGCTGGTTAGGTCGGAGGTGGATCGAGGATCCCTGCTGGACAATTACGCGTTACGAGAGTGGATCCAACTGGACGAGACGCTCGTACGTCCGAGACCAACAGGCCACCGAAGTGGGGCCGAATATTAGTGATTCAATATTCAATGCTCGATGGGTTCGATTCGTGAAACACGAAAAGGGGTGGGGCGGCAGGAGAAACTCTATGTACTCGCTCGTATACGGGTGTCCTATTCGGCTGGGCCAGAGGCCATCAGCCACTGGGGCCGTCTGCTTGGCTATGCTTCGCTTGGGGTTGTTGATGTTGGGAGGGGGGGCGAACGATTGGAGGGCCTGGCTTGGACGCGATATGTGCCTGACTCTATTCGTGCTCTGTCGACAAGCAAGATGGTCGAGGTTAGGGTCAATGATCGATGATCGAACTGGACTGATGTGCATGATGCATGATGCTTCGGACATTTTGAATGAAAGGATACGACGGTGAACTTGAAGCTTGATATTGATGACATGTGACATGTGATGCATTACAAACGACACATGACAGGTGTGTGACACACATGTGACAAGGAACAAGACAAGACACAGGACACAGCGCAAGGGAGGGACAGTGGCAGGATGCGAGCGACGCATTGCTGGCAGGTGGCAAACCCAGATCGGTCCGGCTTGGTTACGCGGGGTTACATGTTACGCTGTTGCGCGATACGCCTTGGGCAGTCGGTATCTAACCAGTTCCAACGTGCCACGACATCTCAGGCCTCAGGGTAGGCCCTAGGGATCTGCGATCTCCACCACACCACAGGGGAACCAGCAGCCGGGAGGCCGGTGGTGCACCGATCAGTTCGATCGATGCTCGACAGTCGGTAGTCGGTAGTCGATAGTCGGTATCGATAGTGTCGGTAGGATGATGGCCGATGGTCGGGGACCAAGAATCGATGGAGCGTACAGTGCACACTCGCCTACACACGTACCTCCTCGTTTTGGCTTGCTCGCTAGCACAGAAGGCTGGGGGGCTGAGCCTCAGCGCCTCAGCCCTTCCAGAGCGTCGAGGCGTTATAGCTGCTGGGCGGCTGGGCCGCTGAGCCTATGCGTCTTACGTGCAGGATAGAGAGTGTTACCCATTACTACTTCGGTGTGTACCGGTTCCCGGCAGTTACCGCCATACCACGTTATGCGTGGCTGCATCGCTCTGGTGGCCAGGCATGGGTACGCAGTTACGCGTGACGTGGCTAGCGTGGCCAGCGTGGCCGGTGGCCGATGGCCGGGTGGGCACAACTCAACTCAGTACTCATTGAGTACTGAGTCCCACGCTTCCAGGTCGAAGGGACGAGCGATGGCCCGATGGGTGGGTGGAGCAGTATGGAGTGTGCATCGTGAGCGGCAGAGTGCCGATCTGGGCCGACCCCCACGCTTCAAAGCTTCAAAGCTTCCAAAGCTTCCAAAGCTCAAATCGCTCAAAGGGCGGTGGATGCAAAGCTTGCAGCAAAGCTTCTGCGTCTCGCTGAGAAGAAACTGTCGTGGCGGATTTGGCGAAGCATGGCTAAGGGGACAGGCATGGTCGGATACGCATGGTGTATGGGCATGGCTTGGATGTTGGGGGGGCAGGAATGGGGGGGGGGGGGGGGCTTGGGGAGGTGAGGAAGACGCTCAGTACAGCCACAGTACCCAATTACTCAGGGCGGGTAAGCTGTGGTGAGCGCGCTGAGCCCCTCGCCGACCTTACCGGCTCACCCGAGGCTTGAGGAAGACGGCACGGGGGGACCGGTGATCACATCGCTTGCTGGCCTGATTCAATATGACCTCGTGCAATGATTGATGCCGATGATTGATGATTTCCATTTGGGGGTCGGTGTGAATAGCCGGGCACGGCGCACGACGACTGGGCTGGTTGGATGGAAGGATGGGTACGTAGGGGTGGCGTGGGCGGGCAGGGGCGGGCACCGGGCACCTGGTTCATCTTGTGTCAGAACTCAGATCTCAGACTGAGATCTCAGAGCCCGACGCACGGCCCAGGCGTGGCAGAGCGGGGCAGGACGCCGCACTGGCCCTGCCTGGCGCTGCTTCGGTTGGGCTGCGCACCCAGCAGCTAAGTACCCGCAGCAAGTGCCTGTCAGTGGCTGCGAGGCAGGTAAGGGCCTGTATAAGTGTCTGCAAGTGCCTAGAAGTACCTCGGGACCACCTGTAAGTGCCTGTACCATGTAAGTACCTCGTACTTCCACGAGCCATCTCCATCGGTTGAACATTGACGGTGAGGCCAGGGCCCAGAGCTCAGAAGCTGCCACCAAGTGGGTGTGGTGCGTCAGGCGTCAGATCTCACATCTCGCGTCTCACATCTGCCCTGCGGCGTCCCGCCTCGGCGTGTCCCCAGCGACCGTCGCACATTCCACATCCACACCTCAGGGCTTGCGCCCCCATGGCCAGCGAAGCGGGAAATTACACGCCACTGCCCCCGTGCCTCACCTGCCCCCACTTGCCACTGGCGTTTGCCAGCAGCGGCACTGTGCCTGCGTCTGTGGCTCTGCTGCGCTGGCTGCCCTGCTGCCTGTGTCTGTGGGGGGGGGGTGTATTAGTGGGGTCGTGCTATCCCGCCCGCCAGAGCGCAGCCCCTCCGATTCCATCCCATTCCAGCCCCTCCCTCCCCGCCCATCCCACCTCCTCCTTCCCCTCCCCTCGCCTCCCACCCCACCCCTTCCCTCCGCTGGAGCATGCGCGTTGCGCCCGCTGTGCCCCGCCCTCTCTGACACACACCTGCCCCCGCCGCCTCCACCACATTATCCTCCCCTCCAACCAACATCCCCGCAGTCCAGCTCCCTGCTCCGTCTGCCCCATATATCCCACCCACCACGCCCACGCCCCATCGCCCATGCCCTACGCCCGTCCCAGCGATGACCACCCCGACGCCCCCGCCCGCAAGCCTGCCAATGGCTCCTCCACCTCTTCCCCTGTCTTGCCCGCCGCCGCCCGCCGCCCCGCCCATCCCAGAGCTTCGAAATCGAGTCTTCTCCGTCCGACCGCGTGCCGGAGGAGCCCCATGAGCGCACCCCCCTTATTGCGTCTCCTTCTCCTTCTCCCTCGCCCTCTTCCTCTCCTTGTCCTCCCCCATTGCGCGTGCGAGCAACGACCACCCCTTCTGTATTTGCCCCTCCCCGAGGCATGCCCGCCGAGGTGCTGAGCCAGACGATGGCCAAACTGTCAGGGTACGTCGGAGCTTCTGTTGCGGTGCCAGTGTGCCATGTGGAGTGGTGCATGTGCTCGATCTGCGCCCGCTCGCCACCCATCCAGTCTCTTCTCTGACCCCGCCTTTGCCTGTTTGGGTTGCAGGGCGTACATTTGTCTCCCCAAGGGCCACCCTGCCGGCTCCTCTCGCTCCCCGCACATGGGGCGCAGCAGGAGCAGCACCACCAACCTTTGGCTCCGCCCACGCCGGGTACGCCCGTCGAACCCCGATCTGAAATTGCTGGGATGCGGCGGATGCACGGTGTACGGCCCGGAGGGCGGGACATGATTATGTCGGCCGCCAACGCAGCCGTCTTGGATCCCAGTCTCTCGCCTACAGCCTCCCCCGGGGTGGACCAACAGCTGAGCAGTTACACGTTTGGACGGGCGTCCCAGGCGCACATTGCGTCGGCGCCCACTACGGCTGCGGGGTTTCATTTGACGGCCCCCTCCACTCGGCGGCCCGGCCATCGCCGTGGGATTCCTTCATGGCCGAGCCCCTTGAACCCGATCCAAGATGTCCCGTCCACAGGCAGCCTCCTTCCGCTCTCGGCCGGGCTGGCAATGCAGCCGTCCAGGAGCGACAGTACAGTGGGTACCACCGCCACCAGCACCGCCCTGTCAGGCTCGCCTTCGGTCTCCTCGATTCCAGCTACGGATCCAGCTCCGCCCGCCGCTCCGGATCCAGTCTCGGGCCGCTCAACTCGACCCGGCACGTGCGCTGGTCCCCGTGACGCCGATGCCGTGGGCGCGCTTACGCTCGAGCACGATGGGCGAATCGACGCACCGTGCCTCGCTCGGTTCCCTCCCAGGCCTCAGCGCCGGCTCGAGCGCATCCATGTCGGACCACGCGGCTCCCGTCGCACCCGCCTCAGTCTCCCATCGCAACAGCGCCCAGTCCCTTCACGTTCCTGTACCCCTGTCCGAGTCGGACGCCGGAAGCGCCCTCCCACCGCTCTACCAGTCTCGCCTTGTCCCACTCGACTTTCGCGCCCCCGTCGAGCCGGCCCAGTCGTCCATAGCCCCTTCTCCCGCTCGGGTACACCGAAACCAAAGGACCCCGGCCTCTTTACCACCAAGGGTCGTACCAAGGACCGCTCCAAGGACCGCTCCCACGACCGCTCCCACGACCGTACCCAGGACCGCACCACGACCCACTCGCCTCTCGAACCGGCGCGGAGCCATAGCACTACACCAACGTTGCGTCGCGATCCTCACCGACCTCCCCTCGCCCTTGACGGCACGATCACCGCTACTGCCACGCCCACCGCTCGTCTCGGCCTTAGCTCCAGCACGCTCCGTTCGCCCTCGGAAACGAGCAGCGGAATGACCTCTACGCCCACGGCCTTCGTCCCGCATGCCTCGGCCGGCTCCCACGTCCCCCATGTCCCCCACGTCCCCCACGTCCCCCACGTCCCCCACGTCCCCCGGTACCCACCAGGATTCCACGGTTGGGATGGCCGTCGCCCCCGAGCCCAAGTGGATGTGCTCGGGTCCCCCAGTTCGCCAGGATCGGGATCGGGAGCGGGAGCGGGGGCGGCCGCGCCCCCCTCAGTCAGTTCCCGACTCTCGCCTCCGGCTACGCGCGCTTCCGCCTCCTCGTTTCGCTCCACTCGCTCTACACGCTCTACTCGCTCCAATGCCGCTTCGTCCGAGCAGAGTTGTTGCCTTGGCACCCTCGCTGGCTTTGGTAGCGACCCGGTCTTTGTAGGTTCGGCTGGCTCCGAGAGCTGACGGTAGGACGATGCTGCCCTCTGAGGGTTTGATTTTTTTTTCTCATGTGGGCCGGACCAAGATGTATACCTCTCTTCTTCTCTTCTCCTCTTCTTGCTCTTCTTTCTCTCTTGTGTCTTGTCTCTCTCTCTCCTCTGGACAAGGACCTAGCTTCATTTTGTTTTGTCCTTTTCTTGGTCCTGCCCTGTCCTACTCTTACCTTTCCCTGCCTTCCTTTCCGTACGATTTGCCTTCGACCCCCCACGCCCCTTATTGCTCTCTCGGCTGTGTCTTCGCACATGGCCGTTCCCCACGCTCTTTCTCTATCGGCTATGCTATTCCTTTGGTGTGATGCCTCTAGCTCTCTATCGATCATGGATCCCATCTCAGATCTCCAACCTCGGATCTCCAACCTCGGATCTCGGCTGATCAATCTGAGATCTGAGATCTGACCCCGATCCAACCACCTCCTCTGGCTATCCTGCCTTGCTGATGCTATCTTCTTTGCCTCTATACGCTCCACCACGCCCCTCGTACGACTCACAGTTGGGGGCAACCAACTTTCCCGTTGTTTCCTTGTTGCTCTCTCCAAACTCTTCAAACCCTTCAAACTTCAAGCTTCAAGCTTCACGCTTCAAGCTTCAAGTTCTACACTCCACCGACTACACCCATTTTTTTACCCTACCCTATACCTTGTCCATGTCCATGTACATGTATGCACCGTGGGTCGTCTATGCGCCCTGGGTCTCGCTTTTCCCCTCCCCTCTTCCATTTTGCCCTTTTCCAATTCCCTTTTGGCCCTTACGCTTTCCCAGCGCCTGTTGCTCGACTCCTCTCTGCCTCCCCTCGCTTTGAGGCAGACCTACCTTGCTCTGTCCTTTTTCTTGTCCCTCCTACCCCCCCCCCCCCCTCCGCTCTCCGTGCTTCAGCTTCATTCAGCTTCTGAGCTTCTGAGTTTCAGCCCCCTTTCTTCCCTCCCGCTTTGCCCCACTCTTCCATGTCTTGACCTAGTATCCTGCTGGCCTGCTAGCCTGCTGCGCGCTGCCTGGATCGGGGATCGCAGATCGAATGAGATCAGAGATCGGAGTTCTGAGATCGGTTGAGTCCAGCCCCTCATCCTTCTGTCTCTCCTTTTGGGAGGGGGGGGGGGCATAGGCCATATACCACGTACCGCCATCTCTATATCATCGCAGCCGCACCTTGCCGGACGGCGTTACGCGTAACTAGTGACTATTAGGGACTACTACGACTCGTGTGGCTAATAATGTGCATCCTTCTCGCTCGAGTGCTCAGCCTGCGCTCAGATCTCAGCGCGCTGAGCCTCAGGCTTCTGAGCTTCAGGGTCTGAGTGCGGAGATCGGAGATCCACGGGCCACGGCAGTCTATACGATCCGCGACACGGACGCAAAAGGGACTGTCGATTGTCGATTGCATAAATCCCTGGGTGGGGTACATACACAATCGTTCACATACACATACGCATACACATACGCATACGCATACATATACACACTCTCTCTCGAACTCTTCTTTCTCGTCCAGGACATGCCGAACAAAATAACACTGCTGCGAGGAGGGGGTGGTCTTCGGCCTGCTTCGGCCCAGGGACAGGGTTAACTAGGGAGTAGGGGCCGGTGATCGGTGGCTCGTGGCTCGTCTGTTTTGCCTTGTTTTGGCCTGTTTAGCCCCTCCCCCACTTGAGCCGGTGGTGGACTAGTTGACTCTGTTGTCTGGCCCTTAGGCCTTATTGCAGCTTGAAGCTTGAAGCCTGACCGGTGACCCCAAGGGCGGCTAAACGGCAAGAAGCTTAGCCTAAGCGCTAAGGCTAGCGCTAAGCGCTAAACGATAAGAAGCGTAGCGCTCAGCATATGCATACGTTCCTGCAGCTGGTGGGTAGACTTTAAGCTTTACGCGTGACGCTTTAAGCTCCTTGCATGTTACACGGCGGTACGCATTCCGTGTGGCATGGCAGGCCGAAGATAGCGTTTGCACGTGGCACACACAGCACGCCCGATGCAAAAATACCAACTGTTGACTGTGATCCTCTGGCTCCCAGTCGGTAGACCAGGTTCGCCTCGGTTCCATCGGCTTCCACGCTGACGTCCCTGCGTGTCACTGTCCCTGTGCCCTGCACTCTCTCCTGTGTGACTCACTGTCCCTGTGCCTAGTCCAGCCTCCTATATAGATGCCTCTGTACCCAGACCCAACTCTGGCTCCAATCCATCACCTTCTCCTCATCCTTCTGCCCGTCCGGCTCCCTAGGCCAACAGAGCTACAATCTGATCCCCCCGGAAGGGGAGCGCTCTTCAAGCAAGCCCACCCCCAAGCCTACAAGCCCAAGCTAAGCCGCCAAGCCCACAAGACACACCCGTCCTCCCGCCCAACAACACCACCGCCACAATCGGCACCTTACCGCCACAATCGGCATACTACCGCCACAATCGGCATACTACCGCCACAATCGGCACACTCGTCCCCCACAGATGGGGCAATGATTTTAGGGACAAACACACGACGGAACAAAACGTGTCGGGTATCGTCAACGAGACGAAATTCCTCCAACGACAAAACGGCGCAGGCGAATCGCAGAAAGCGGGGGTGGCTGCTCATCAAGTGCCCCACCCACGGCTACACGCCCCGGATTGCCAATTCATCCGGGGCACCTGGGGAAAGGATGGGGGGGGGTGGTCACCCAACTTCTTCCACTCCTCTTTTTCAACAACAAAGAGAACCCAAACAGATCAAGACGGTTGACGCATAGCGCCCGTTCATTTCCCATGCCCAATGGACCCCACTGGCACCAGGCATGCGGAACCAAACAACTACCAAACGCATCCAATTTTGATGCCAAACGACCTTGGACCGCATTTACTCCAAGTTTCCAATTTTCTTTCACTACACCTATAACTGGTGCTTTTTACTTTTGCCCACCAAATCGCTTCGGGGCGCAACCCCTACTACTTTTACTTCTAAGACTTCTACAAGCATCTGGCGGTCGCACAATACACCAACCACAAGCGCTCGGCTCGTTCAGGTGTCATCCTGGACAGCGGGGGTGTAGGCCAGTCGTGTGGCCATGCACAACTCCAGGCCATTCGTCCCGGTTGCCACTCAAGTCCTCCCCTCTCTACATCCACTGGCAGGAGCTCATCCCACAACCGATGTCTCCGGGTTCCCTGGCCAGGGGGTGTTGACTGTGATCCTCTGGCTCCCAGTCGGTAGACCAGGTTCGCCTCGGTTCCATCGGCTTCCACGCTGACGTCCCTGCGTGTCACTGTCCCTGTGCCCTGCACTCTCTCCTGTGTGACTCACTGTCCCTGTGCCTAGTCCAGCCTCCTATATAGATGCCTCTGTACCCAGACCCAACTCTGGCTCCAATCCATCACCTTCTCCTCATCCTTCTGCCCGTCCGGCTCCCTAGGCCAACACCAACACACACATGTGCCCGCTGGCATCCATGCGCCCACCCTGCTCTCCAATCCACCCACGGCAGCCAGGAGAGCAGACAGAGGGAGACAAAGCGATGGGAGGGGACGGTGTTACGTCTGAGATCTCCCAACTATAGCGACTTGGGGTAGGATGGCGTGGTGGGTGCGGAGAGTGTGTAACCGGTAACTGGGAAGAAAAGGCCACAGGGCAGTGGATGGAATATGGACCATGCAGCGTGCGGTTGGCTCGTACCCGCGCGTACCGGCTGATGGGTGCGACCGAGCATGGGGCGGTGCATGGATGGGGTATGTATGTCTCGCCTTGACAGGGGGAAGCGAGGGGTGCAAGTGCCATGTGCCATGTGCCATGCGTCAGCATGCCATGTGCCATGCTGGCCTCTGCATCCTCTCCCCACCTAACACTTTCAATCTCAGATCTCACCGTTCAACCGTCCACCGTCCACCTTGGTTCGACAGAGCATAAGCCTCGACATCTGAATCCGACCGCTGGTCTCATCTTCTCTCTCTCGGCCACCTCAGATCATCGCAGGAAACGCACCCCCCCTGCCCCTGGCAGGAACACGCACTTTTTTTCGCACCTTCCTTCCATGTCCCCAATCCAGGGGCAGGTACGCTCCTCGCCCCGCTCCCCTCCCGCCGCCCCTAGCAACCTAGTATCCACTCCCCTCCGAATGGCTTCTAATGGGCTGTGCTCATCCAGACGAGCTCCACATCCATTGCCATTATCTCGGCCCGAAAACGTCATCCGCCACCAAAGACAGCTACACCGTCGAACCGTGGCAAAGGCGCTCGTTTTGTTCTTTCCTCTGCGCCCGATACCGCGCCAACTATGAAAGAAGAATGAGACCTGAGAGTGTGCAGTGCGCGCTTCGCACTCACGATCGATGCATGAGAGAGGCTTCTTCTCGCCTAGGATACATGTATAGTGCGGCGCTGTGCGCTGACAGCGCTGAAAAGAGCAAGATACAAGAGACAAGAGTCCAGGAGTGTATTAGCTACAGAGAAAGATGTCATCGGCCCATGGGCGTGCTGCGGAAGAACAAACGCTACATCATCGCATTGCTTGAATTGAGACGCGCCGAGCTACTACACGAATGTAAGACTAGTGACGGTTTTGTCGCGTCCGTCTCAACGTCGTAAGCCAACACGAACGTCCAGGCAGGGTGGCAGCGGAGCGTGCGCACCAATTGGAGCGCGGCCGGGGACCAGAGGCAGAGCCGGCGGCCCCCGCCGATGGCCCGCTTGACAACTTGCACGACCAACGTACCATGGTAGCGGACCGGGCCTGGAGCCAAGTGAGCACGGCGAGGAGACCGGGTGCTTCGGTGCGCACCTGGGTCGAGCGCAGCTGAGGGTCCCATGCTGGGAGCACATGGCCCATCAAGCCTGGCAGGCGAGCCAGACGGTGGTCAGTGACTAGGACCACGGTAGGTTCCGGCGGCGTGGGTCCAAGCGCGGCACAAAGGGACCAGAGCGTGGTCCGGCGCCTGCTCGGGCACCCCAGCCGAATCCAGGAGACCACGCCAGTCAACCAAGTGGGGCCGCAAGACGATCGTGTTAACGCCCACGTATTCGCTGCCACTGGCCCAGGCCCGGATCCGCGCCAGAGTGATCCGCGACGTTCTTGCTCCCACCGAACCATGTCTTGAGGCAGGCCAGCAGGCACCCGGTAGACTTCTCGGTCCTGCTCCAACTGCTGGCACAGGTGGTGCGTCAGAGCCTGCACCCTCCGCACCGCAGGCAAGTCGCACTCGGGCCCGGCGTTGTGCTCGGGATTGTGCGGGACGGTGAGTAGCTGGGCCATTGTGGTACACAGCGTCTCTTGGCCTTGGGGCGACTTGGACAGGAGCACCAGTGCCTTGATTGCCTCCTGCCAGACAAAGTGGCTCTCGCAGGAGAAGTTGGTGGCCGCGGTGCGCAAGACGGGGAAGGCACCCGGATTGAACGGCGCCCATGCTGCACGCGCGCAAGCCAGGAACCGCTACCCAGTGTGCTTCGAGGCAGCGAGGGGACCACGAGGGCGCCAAAGCGCTCTCGCTGCGTCCGTGGGCACATGCGAGGGGCGGGTGTGGGCGAGCTGGCTGCGGAGGGACAAGTGACGAGTCAACCGCTCTTTGGCATCCACCTCGAGCTTTTGGCCGGCGTTGGCCTCAATTTCCTCGGCAGAAGGAACGAGAGTCTGCTCCAGCATCGCCCATCCTCTGGCAGTCCCAGAAGCTTCGTCCGTGCCATTCCGATGATCACTGCATGCACGTGGGGGTGCAGGTCCGACTTGGCCACCTGAGCCTGCAGCACCGCTGCCGCCTCCTGAAGGGCAAGTACCGCGCTCCGATCCGCACGGCCGTCTTGCGACTGGATACCTTTGCGTTGCCCTCCAAGAGGGAGAGGACGAGGGGCTGGAGTTGTGCGATGGGAACGTGTTTCGCTGCTCGCTGAACAGCTGGCATGGCCGCCCGCGCTTGCTGGTCCGACGCATACGGCAGAAGGAGGTGCAGGTAGGACGGGGAGGAGAGCGCTGCTAGTGTCTGCTCAAAGGAACGAACATGCTCCGGGCCCTTCAAGCCCTGTTGGACCAAAGACGCAACCAGCGCCAACCCCCCTGGGACGCGGGCGTGCGATGCAGCACTTGGTCCCGGTTGCGGTTGGGCTCGAGACGGGCCAGAGCGCGTTGGACCTGTGCAAGGAAGAGTGATTGTTTCGGGTGCCACGGCACGGAGGGCACGGACAATGCAGGGAAAGACCCATTCTCTGCCTTGTCCTTTTCTTCGAGGTACAGCCCACAAGGCGCGAACCGAAGCACGCTGACCAAGAGCTCGGGATGAGCACGCGCCACCATATTGGCTACCGAGTCAATGGCGACAATTGATGGGTCATGCTCCACCAGTTCCGCAAGCCGAACTTGTCGCGTCTTCTTTGGCTTGAGGTAAATGAACGAGCCGCTGCGCATCCACTTTGTTGTCTGTCGTGCGAATGGCACGGGAAAGCAAGTTCGAAAGCGTGTCGCACGCATTCGCACGGGCACCCAACCTCGTTACCAAAGTGATCAGAATAGAATATTCCCCTGGTCGACCAGCGTCTGTAGGTACGGCCCCAAGACCCGTACGATCAATTCTTCCTTGCCTCGAGGAAAGGTTTGCGCGAGGTCACGGGGATCGAAGTATATTCCTGGGCGCGTGATTTCTACCAGTTCCCTCGCCCACGTGATGACTTCTTCGTCCTCCCCGAACCAACCGACGATCCACAAGGCCAGATATAAAAGCTCGTAGTAATCGCCAGGCATGGCATCGGGGGCTTGAACGGCGTCGATGGTCATCTGTTTGAGTGGGGACAAGGCTGCCTTTGACCATAGGTACGGTCGGAACGGACGGCGCGCGATATCGTGGATGGCCATCATGCGCAGGGGATGCCGCTCGTTCTGGATATGCTTGGCTCGAACAGCGAGCATGGCAGCCCACCGTGCGGGATCGCCTTCCATCACAGCTTGGGCACAGAGCCGGGCGTAACCTGAGCGGCGAACGGCCGGATCGGGCTTCCGAAGAGCCAAGGACTTCTTGCTGCGCTCGGGAATCATGCGGAAGATAGCCGTAGGCTTTAAAACCGTTCGTTCGGATCCGTGGCGTGTTGCAGGACTTGCTGGGCCACTTGGTCCCTCCCACGGGAAAAGAAGATCAAGGTCCCGGTCGGAGGGCATGGCGGTACAGGGCGGGGGATGAAGTGCTTCGAACATAGCAAGGCGGACAGGGTGGGGCACGCTGTAAATCCCCGCCAAGGGCCGCAATCTCTTGAGGGATGGGCCATTGTAGGTGAGAATAAGCCCGGCGAGATCAACGGCACGGATCACACTAGTAGCCGCTTGCTTGGAAGGCATGGTGACCAGCCCTTGCATCATATAGTGCACCATCCTTCCAGGCTCGGCCCGGAAGAGCTCCGACAGGCAGCCTCGTAGGCTCGAGGGGAAATCCTCAGGGGTCAAGTCGACCAGGTCGAGAACTTTGACGGCCACGTCGGGGGGCTGATGGGATTGCTTGACGAGCGCCGTCAAACTCGGACCAAAGAGTTTCCACCAGGCGCGCGAAGATATGTCTTGGCTGGTAAGATGGACCCGGTTCTGGACCAGCACTTCAAGGAAAACGGTGGGGTGCAATGTGGAAAAGGGCGCCAGTGGGAATCCTCACAGGCGATGGTGAGCAGTTCAGGGAGGTAGCGAGCTACCACAGGGGCACTGCAGTGGGGAGAACATGAGCGCGGCCGAGTTGCCCCATGCGGCGCGTACGCTGGGGAAAAGCTGTTCAGCAAGGCGCGGACGGTGGGAAAGACCGGTGTGCCAAAGAGCATGGCGTGTACGCCAGGACAGGTCGCCCTGAAGCGCCGTGGCAATGGCCTGGTCGGACACGCGCAGCGGCGTAGCAGCGCGTAGAGCAAGGCGCTGGATGTGGGGGTCGGGGTGGGAAAGATGGGCGTGGATCCAGGCTGTGTTGTGCACGGCGCAAGCCGCGATGGCGGCCATGTATTGCTGGTCCGCATCGCCGTCTTGGAGCTGATCGATGAATGTCTGTTGCTGGCCTGGTGCGAGGGCGCGGACGGTGCGGACGGCGTGAGCGATACGCTCAGGCGGGGTGCAGTTGGGAGGGGGGAGAGAGGGGGCGGCAGCGGATATGGCGGTGGCGCGGCAATTCGGGGAGGATGGGGTGGGGGTGGAGACGGCCGGGACAGCGAGAGAAAGAGCGACGGTGGATATAACACCCTCGTGGGCGTCGCAGCCAGCCGGTCGCGGCCCCATGGAGAGGGACAGGCGGGAGGAGGTTGGAAGAACGCGCGCGACTGGGATGATTCGGATGGTTAGGGTGGCTATAGAATGACTAGGATGACAAGGGACCACGCCCTGGGTCGGTCCAGTTCAGTGGAGCACGCGGAGGACAGTGGAAGACTGAATGACGCCGAGAGTGACTAGAGTGACTCGATGAAGGTTAAGTTAAACGTTAAACACGTTGAGTTCAACGTTCAACGTTCAACATTGGATAGTCGATCGCTGCGCTCCGCCCGAGCCCTTTTCCTTCTCCTTTTCCTTGTTTGCATTTGCGTTTGCGTTTGCCTTTGTTAGTCGCCCATCTGGCTTTTTGCCCAATAACGGCAGCCAGTCGAGTTAAGATCATCGAGTCTGCATCATCACACCTTGTGAGCCTGAGGACGAACAATTTTTGTGCCACTCTGCCTTTTTTTTTTTTGCCACCGTGGCAAGATCCGATTACCAAGGCACGGGAATGCCTTTGGGGTGGACTGCCCAGTGGAGTGCGCATCTCCTCAGGCTGCTACCGCGAACCACAGCTGGGCAGACTGCGGGGCAATCTGCAAGGTCTTGGCCTGAACGCCAAGATCATCACCATACCCTCGATTCAAGAGCTTCCCTTTCGGCCCTCTCCCCCCCCGGTTTGTCGTCCCCCACAATGGCGTTCTGCACCTTCAAAGTCAAGGCTGGCATTGTGAAGGGTAGTAGTATGATTGCATCCAGGGTACAATGCTGCCGAGAAGATGCTAAACTGGACGTTCCCAGCCGATTCCATCACTCTCCCCTGTGCTAATTTCGCTGTTAATTCACTGGGCCCCAAGCAACTCAGGTGGCTCCCCCAGCTATGAAATGGCAGTCCTATTCTCACCGATGTATCGCAGCCATGGTTCTCAGCCTTGTGACGAAGGATTTTCCCCCCGCTCCATGGAGACTGTAGTGCTCAAGTACCACTAGTGTGACTACACAAAAAAATCCGAAGCAGCGAGGAATGACCATTGCTTCCGATCGTGCAAGGCATAGGGACCGCACATGGACACCAAAGCGGAATATGGGCATAGTATGCGCTGGCTGGCCAGCGATTTTGGGACAGAGAGATATACACGCCTCCCCAACCAGACAGGGACCAAGAGCACTCGAAGCAGAAAAACGAGCAGGCGAGGTGGGCGCTCTTTTTCGGATTGGACTTTGGTCCAAACCACGACAGCCAGCGCTTAGTTGGCAGCCTCGCGCTGAGCACGGCGCTGGTCACGCTCCTCGGTGATGGTGAGCTTGATGCCGCCGCCGCGGGGGAGGGAGATCAAATGCTGGCCGTCGTTGCCAGTGATGAAGATGTTGCCAATGCGGGTGGAGAACTCACGGCCGATCGGGTCGCGGACATGGACAATGTCAAATCACCAGGGTGCGAGTCGCGACCAATGATCACGCCGACACGACCTTGGTTACGTCCGCCAGTGGCCATGACCGAGGCACCCTGCTGGAACTTGACAATCTCCTCCAGCTTGTTCTCAACCAGGTTGAACTTGATCGAGTCACCAGCCTTGACGTCCGGGTCCGGGTAGCGGATGGTGCGGCCGTCGTGGGTGACAATGTGGGGCACGCCGCGCCGGGCCGAGCTCTGCACGCTTGACCTTAAGCAGCTTGTAGGCAGCCTCCTCGGGAGCAATGCGGTGGACGACAAAGCGGCCCTTGACGTCGTAGAGAATGCGGAAGTACTCGCCCGACTTTTCAATGCTAATCACGTCCATAAAGCCCGTGGGGTAGGTAATGTCGGTGCGCACCTTGTTGTCCACCTTGATCAGGCGCTGTTGGACAATCGTGTTGACCTCCCGGCCGTTCAGCGCGTACTTCAACCGGTTCCGCAGCAGAACCTACATCCCAGCGAATCGCGTCAGTATTCCACGTGTACCAAAGAAGTTGCCAAGAAGTGAAGGTGGGAGGGGGAGCAAAGAGGAGGCATGCAAGGCCAGGAGGAGGCTCAGACAAGACATCGAAAGAAGTGTCGCCACAGAGGATCGGAAAGCCATGCATGATGTGGTAGGAAATCGCATCACCGTCCCTCCTGGGGGCAAGCAGCGCGGGTGGGGAGAAGGCAGGGAGGAAAGACGTACAACCATGGGCAGGCTCTCGCGCAGCTTGTGGGGGCCGGTGCTGGGGCGCGGGCGTACACGCCGCCGAGCTTGTCGAGCATCCAGCTCGAGGGCGCTGCGAGGCGCTTGAGGTGCTTGCGGGGGCCACGGACCATGGTGGGCTACAGTCGACAGCTGGAGGCGTGGGTGGGGGCGGGGGGGGGGCAGCGCGTCAGCACCGACGGTCGGGGCAGCAGGACAGGAGACGCACTTGCTGGGTGGGTGGGCAGCGACGCGCCCGCCCGCACGCCCGCAGCGGGGCGCTGTGCGGGGGGCGCACCCACACTAGGGTTGCCCGCCGGGGTCGCACTGCGCAGGCCAGCGCCTGCCGCAGCGGGCGTGCGCAATAATCCACCACTAGGGTTCGGCTCTGTGTGTTTGTGTGGATAAATGCCCGTTTGAACAATAGGGATGCTCGATGCAGGGGGCCCAGTTGCAAGTTTCCATTCCTGCGGCGGCTGATTACACACACCTCACATGTGATGACCCTTGCCACATGTGATGCCACCCGTCACCCGGGCCTGCGCCTGTTGGGGTGACGTCATCCTCCGCCTCAATTTTTCAGCAGCCAGGGTCGTGCCAAGCGGCGGAGGGCTGCGCACGGGGGCAGCCATTGTGACGGCCGTTGCCCGGACTTACCTTTTTGGGGGGGAGGCTGGCGATATGGCCCCACTATCGTCTGTGGCCACGGCGAGCCTCCGGCCTGCTCCTACGGTGGCCAGGGGTGGGGGTGGGAGTGTGTGGCACCAGGGGCAGCAGCACGTGCGGCCCAGCAGGCCTGGCCGGTGCTGGGCTGCGTGGCCTGCCTGGCGCTTGCGCGGCCCCGCTGCGCGAGGCATGCGTCACCATGGTGAGTCACTAGTCACTAGTCACTGGTGGCGAGGAGCCGCGTGGTGGCCGTCTGGGTGGCCAACCCACCCCCCACCCGGCCCCTTTGCCTCCATTCCCCCGCCCTCGTATCGGGGCGAGGGAAATTTGGAAGGGAGCGGGCTGGGGCCGAGGTGCTGAGGCTCGGGCTGGCTCGACTGGGGCGGCCGGTGGCGGGCGATGGCGGGTGCTGACGCTGACGCGCTGAACGTTGCAGATGCTATTGCATGTTGAACCGGGACGCCGATGGCGATGGCGATGGCGGCGGATTCGATGGGGCAGCGGGCAGAGGCGGGCAGCGGGCGCGCGGGCGCGGGAGCAGTGTGGGCGGCGGAGGAGCGGGTGCGAGACCGGGTGGGGCTTGCGCACAGTGGCGCCCAGCGGGCCTGGGCGGGGGCTGAGCTGGGCCGGCTGGCTCGGCTGGCTCGGCTGGTGCTGGCCAGGCGCGGCAACGGCCTGGGCCGGGCCGCCGCCGCACACGGCTGCCGTGCCGCGCTGTCTGAGAGACGATGCGGGCACAGCACGCGGCCAGTGTCCGTGTCCACACACCGCCCCGCCCGCCCGCGTGCTGTGATTCACCCGCTTAGACACGCCTCCAGCCCCATCGCAGCCGACGCACAGCACCGCACACACGCACCTCAGCCCCCCGCCGCCCGAGATTCGATCCCGAGCACCAGAGCCGATCCTCCTGCCTCCCAACCACCATCTGCTGTTGGGGTCGCCGCCACCGCCACCACCGCCGCTCCCAGCGCCACCGCCGCCACCACCGCCACCTTCCCCCGCCTGCTGCGCCGTCTGCCCCTGCCTCTGCGCTGGCCATGCGGGCTGCCCGCTGCCCCCCCACCAGCCGCCACCAGCCCCCCTCGATCGCCGTCTGCTCGGGCATCAGTGTGTCCGCCTTGTCCGCCTGACGCCCCCCCCCGCCCCACACCTCCCCGCGGCTCCGTTTGCGTGGCCCAGACTGCATTTCATCCCCGCCGTCCCGCCATCGCCCCCCTCTTCCTCTCGGCCCCGACTCGGAGGCTCACCCGCGCTTACCCCCCAAACCTTACACTTGCCCCCTCCTACCCCCCGCCCTCACCCAAGTATGCCCCCCGCTCACCTTAGCATGGAAGATCTTGCGTCCGACGACGACATTCTTTCCGACATTCTCATCGAGTGCGTCCCCCCCGCCCCCCCCCCTTGCCCGCCTTGCACGGCAGACATTGGTGCTGACGTTTGCTCCAGCCATCTCGAGTGGGAAACCCCCATTTCAACCCAGATGAGTCCAACCTACCGCTCGGCCCGCGTCGATAGCAAAGAGGTTTCGGTCATCGTCCGCAAATGGTGTGTCGAGAAGCAGGACGTCAAGGGTGCTGTGGATCAGTTGTCCCAGTATGTATATCTTGCTCCTACCCGCGCTCTTGCGTTCTGTTGATGCAGCGTCCACTAACCTCATTTCCCGTTAGGCTCAAGGTCGTTCAGCGCTACCCTCGCTTCCAAGTCCCTCAAACAGAAGTGCATTTCGTGCCCACATGGAGCGGTATCTTGAATGCTACCTCCCCAACAGCGGAATCGAATTTGCCTTGACGATGCGGTACAAACAGTCACCCAGTGCGCCCCTCCGTCGCGTCGCCACAAAGCGATCGCTCACCTCCAGGCCATTCATGCTGGCACCTCCCCATTAGAGAATGGAAATCAGGCCCTGTCGGATGGAGAGTCCCACATCCACCACCGGATGCACCTCCCTCCCCTCATCAACTCGGACACCGAATCGCCTGGCATGCTTCTCTCCAAGGCGGATCTCTGTGTCCTGGCCACACACGAGTTTAGCCCCGGAGAGATCCTGCATGCCTGCGGGGCGGCATTGCCGACTTATCCAAGGATGAAGACGAACAATTGCGGGGATGCAGCGCAGCAACGTTCCATTAAGCACCCTGTCGCCTCTTCCAAGCCCCCCTCAACCCGTTCCTCTGCATCGAGCTCAGGTGGAGCTTATCGCACCCAAGGCCTTCTTGGGGCCGGCCGGGACTTTTCCGTGATCCGATCGGCCCGCAAGGGCTGTTCCAACTCTTCGGGGCCCGCTCGCTTGTCAATCACGATTGCGAGCCCAACGTTGAGTTTTAACCGAATAGGCAACCAAATGGCCTTTCGTTGTATTCGCCCCATTCGCGTCAACGAGGAGATTGTTACCTATTATGGCGACAATTACTTTGACGTGGGCAATGCAGAGTGCTTGTGCGCCAGTTGCGAAGCACACAACGAGGTGCATTTGCTCCTGCCGAGGCCGGCAACGCTCTGCCCATAAAGGACGACTCCCTCGACATGTCCAGCAAGGAAGAGGATGCCTCGAACCACGAGTCCATTGCCGAGAGGGCGTCCCGGCGGCATTCAGCCGCACAACTTTCTCCCCCCCCCAGTACTTCGACTCAATGCGTCGAGTGGGAACAAGTCAAGTACGCTCCTGAGAATAGCAACACCAAGGACGGCCACATCACGCGTAAACTGCTGGACGAGCCCGAAGCTTTAATGGAAAGCGCTGGAGGCGGCAATACCGGCCCCGAACGCGTATGCCTGACTTGCCGCGCTCACTTTTGGTCCAAGAGTCGTGGTGGACGCAAGAGGAATGCACAAGGTGCGAACGCCACTACAAGATTTTCAAGGCTGATTGGCCTGGACGAATACCGACTGAGGGATTGATTGCGCGGTCCAGGGGAAAGAAGCCCCTGCAGCGGCCAGATCAGGTGCGCGCGTCTCGGCTCGACTCTACGTCCCGACCACTGTTCGCCAAGTTGGGAGCACGAAGCCCCAGCTCTCCTCTCGTTCTCGGACTTCCCTCTCGTCTCGTGGCACCCATTTGCCCTCCGATGGGGCCGACGCTGCGCGTTCAGATAGTAGTGCCGCCTCGCGGGACGGGACCCCCGTTGTGCTCACACCTCTCCGTAGCTTGGAGAACCCTGACTACGAGCCAGATGAGCTTCCTCAGTCCACGAAGCGAAGGAAATAAGCCCGAGGCCCACGGAAACCACCGAAACGTCGCCTCACCCTGCTGCTCCCTTGGTCTCTGCTCCTCCCCACCATCCTCCTTCTCGAACCCCTACCCCGCATCGCTGCTTCCACCAGTAGCACTGCTAGCAGCACAGGCTCCACTACCTCGGCTACCACTGCTCATTTCACCACCGCCAGCTCCACTCCCGACACGCTCGCCCGTGGTCGCGCGTCTGAGGCCACCGGCAGTACCTCGCATGACAATCGGCCCGACCACCCCGCCAAGTCGAAGCGGACTTTGGACGCTCCCGACCTCTCCTTTCTCCCTCCCACACTGGGCCCTGAACAGGCGTCTACGTCAGCCGTAACATTGCCCCCCACAATGCCGGCCGACAGTCCAAGGTTGGAGAGGGCGAACGAGTCGGAAGATTCTGACCCGGCGTGGGAAGCTTCAGAGTTGGGCTCCTCTGAGGAGGAGGGCCGGCCTGAGGCGAGGAAACCTGCACCGCATGCCAAACCCAAGAAGAGTCGATCTATTCCTTCCTCTTCGCGTCGAGGCCGGCGTTCGCAGGCCGGCGTTGGACGAAAGTAGAAGCTGGTGCCGATGTTGATGTCGATGCCGAAATGGAAGCGGCAGGAGCGAAATCTGATGCCAGGTCCGACGCTTCCCTTTCGGCCGGATCTTTTTCCGATTCGTCCGACACCAATCTCGGTCCCAAGATGCTGGGCAAACAGGCCACGACCGATGCCTTGGCCCAGCATTGGGGTGCGCCTGAGGAGACGGGCCGATTGCGGAGGCGAGCTGCGATGCCGCCTCAACCGCCCCAGGCGCTGTACACTTACGCCTCTGGCCGACCTACCGCGTAGATCCAAAGGATTCCCCTGGTCCACCTTCCCAGCCCAAAGCGCGCAGTCTCTCCCTCCTGGCCATCGACGCACGCCCTCAGCGTCGGCAGGGCGCACCGGCGGACGCTCTCGGCTGCCGCGTCGGATCGCAGTGTAGGCGGCCAGACGAGGCGTCTGGCGAGCGAGGTGGTGCGTGTGAAGCAAGAAGACGAGGAGGTTCAGGAGGACGTGGCTCTTGGCCCCACGCGACCGCGCAAGAAACTTCGGATTTCCGAGAGCCAAGAGTCGGACGCATCGGCCTCTGCGGCTGTCGCCATGCGTCCCATTCCCCCAAGCCCACGCCTGGCAGTCGCGAACCTGGTTCGCCTATCGCCGTCCAGGGGGACCGACGCAATGGCCCTCTGCCTTCTCACTTGCCTGCCATTGCGAGAAGAGAAGAGAAGCGCACGTGCCCGAGTCCTTGACGGCATCTTCCTTTGCCCTGTCCGCCGACTCGGACTCGGACTCGGGCCCAAGCTCGTCCTCTGCATCGTCCTCTGACCGAGGCGTCAGAGGCAAGGGCAAACGTCGTCGTGCGTCGCAGTCGTTCGACCGCCGTCGACGCGGTCAATCCCGAGATTGAGACTAAGGGCTCAGCACGAACCAGTTTCAATAACCTCTCCCTCGCCTGGACCGCTGGCATGGGCTCTAAACGCGCCCGCAAGACCGCTCGCTTGGATCCCGTCTTGCTCGCTTCCCCGCAGCTGGGACCACGCAAGCCCCGTACGTCCCGCGGTCACTCTCGCTCCGCCTCGGCCTCGGCTTCCAAGGAAAGGACAGTCCAGCTCCGTCCCCTGCTTCTCGCGTGGCGAATGCCAATGCCAAAGCCAATGGGAATAGGAATGGAACCCCTGGCCCCAAGGATCCCAGGGACCCCAGGAACCGCACCCGCAGGGACGCGATAGCCCATCGATTCTCCCCCTCGCTTTGGCGGGGGTGGAAGCTGGTCCAAGCCCAGTAGGGACAAGGGGAGACGGTGTCCCTGCGTCCGTGTCTGCGCCAACGCCCGCACCGGTGTCTGCTGCCCCGCCACGTACCCTACATCAAGGACGAATTGCCGGACGGCCCTCCTCCCCCCTTGTGCCCAACTCGATTTCTCGTCTCGCTTCGCCGTCGGTTGCTTCCTCCTGTACTTCCGGTGCAGGTCGGCATGATTCACCCACCTCTGTAGTACCTGATCCCACCCCTCCTCCTCTTACCCTCCCTCCTGCCCCTTCCTCTACCTCGTCCACTGCGGGCGCTACGGGCACTAGCGGGCGCTACGGTGCGTATTCGGCGCAACCTACGCTGGGGCCGGAAAAAGAGCTCGTTCGCACGTCCTTTGCCTACTTGCACGCCCCTGCCTCCCACCCACTTGCCCCATATGCCTCACCCGGACGTGACGTGTCCGCCGGACGTGCAGGCGCGCCTCAGCACGCTCGTCGAGAGACAAGAGCGGCGCTTGGCTTCGCCAGCTTCGGTCTCGGTCTCGGTCGACCCCGCCAAGGACGCCGAGGCAGGCGAGACGCGCGCCGTCGGCCCGCCGGCTTCCCTGCGCTCTCGGCCCAGGCGTCGCCCTCGGCCCGGGCGTAGTGGCAAACCAGTTGCGCTGTCGTTTCCCCTTGTCTGTTTGCCTGTTGCACTGCGCGTTGCGCCAGTTTGGTCTTCTCTTCGTTCGCCCTGTCTCCCTCTCGTGGCGGTGGATGGGAGGCGCAGGTGCGATGCCCGCAATTCCACAGATGTCATGCTGCGTTGGCTGGTTGGGGCGGTAGCTTGGATAGGCCGCGGGCGCTGGTGTGACGTGTGACATCACAGCACACGACACGTGACAGGTGTGAAAGGCGCGGGCGGGTGACGTCAGGGCACGTGCGGGGGCTAGGGTTGGGCGGCGGGTCTGTCCCGAGGCGCCGGCTGGCTGAGCCTAGCCTGCGCTCAAGCTGAGCCAGAGCGTCGCCACTGCTGCCCACACCGCCTGCCCCCCCTAGCGTTTAACCCATGCGCCCCGCGCACCCCCCCGGTGCTGCCCGCCCGCCATGGACGCTGCCCACCTCCGCGCCGAGCTCGATGCGCTGCGCCTCACCAGCCCCCCCCCACGCCCTCGGCCCCTACCCGCCCCCCCACCCCGACCTCTTTGCCCCCGCCCCCGCCGACACCGCCCCCCCCGCCACCCGCACCGCAACGACGACGACGAGGGCTACTACTCGATGGCAGCTCCTATGTCCTCTCCAGCGGCCACGAGGACGGCCAGGAGGACCAGAACCAGTCCCTGACCCGCCAGCTCGCCGAGACAGCCGTGGGCGTGCGCGAGATGAGCAAGCAGCTGGCCGTGCGCGCGTCAAGAGCAAGATCGAGAGCGTGCTGATTATTACCAAGGCGCGCGACAACCACTCATCACCTACACGCGACCTTGCGCTGTGGCTCATGCTGAGCCAGCGCCCGCGTGGACGCGGCCTGATCGTGTATGTGGACCAGCAACTGCAGCGCTCTAAACGGTTTTGACTCGGCTGGCATTCAGCGCGACTATCCGCACGTGTTCGAGCCGATTGCGCATCGTGCCGAGCGCCGCTCCTCGGCTGGCACACCCCCGAGGCCGATGCGTTCCCGTACGAAGGCCAGTTGCGTTACTGGACGCCCGACCTGTGCACCGAACATCCCGAGCTGGTGGACTTTGTTGTCACGCTGGCGGGGATGGAACGGTGTTGTTTGCCTCGTGGCTGTTCCAGCGGATCGTGCCGCCCGTGTTGCCCTTCTCGCTGGGCTCGCTCGGATTTTTGACCAACTTTGAGTTTGGCCAGTTCAAAAGGTCATGGAATCCGTCTTGGACGAAGGATTCGGGTCAATATGCGGATGCGCTTTACGGCCACTGTTTATGTAGGTTGCCCCTCCCTTGCCCTTTGTGCTTTGCTCCTACCCCCCGTTTTCCCCCCGGGCAGACCCGCTGACTCGTGTGCGTGTGCCGTTCGTTTGGTGGTAGCGTGGTACGGGAGGACAAGGAGGATGCCGAACGGCAATATGCAATCAAGAGCGGCAAGACGGGTGCCATCTACATGAAGGAATGTCACGCGGGGCATGGCAGACCATCGAAAACAGCGAGCACGAAGAGTGTACTTCCGACCAGTGCAACGATCCGGATTCGCACCAAGGCGACGGGTGTCCCGCGATGGACAAGGAGGTCAAATGCTTTACCACCCGTCCTCACGAGACGTTCGAGGTACTCAACGACCTGGTCGTTGACCGTGGCCCCAGTCCGTTTGTCACCCTGCTTGAGATTTTCGGCAACGAACATCACATGACAACGGTCCAGGCTGACGGGATTTGCATTGCGACGCCAACGGGCTCGACTGCGTATTCGCTTGCCGCCGGTGGCTCCCTCGCTCATCCCGAGATCCCAGCGATTCTCATCACGCCCATTTGCCCGCACACGCTCTCCTTCCGACCCATGCTCTTGCCCGACAGCATTGACGTACGCATTGTAGTCCCTTACAATTCGCGCAGTACGGCCTGGGCTAGTTTTGATGGACGTGGCCGGGTGGAGCTCAAGCAAGGCGACCACATTAAAGTCACTGCGTCCCGCTACCCGTTCCCTAGTGTTTGTCGCGACAATCAATCCGTCGACTGGTTCCGTGCCATCTCCTCCACGCTCAAATGGAACGAACGGCAACGCCAAAAGTCATTTGTTGTCCTCGAGGACGACCCAGAGGAAGACGAGCTGCAGGAAGATGACACACCATCGGGACCTGCAGATGCACCCCCCCACTTGCGTCGGCTGCACAACCCGCGGCCTCGTCGTCCCAGTCCCTTGGACCGGACCAGGAATCTGCACCCGCGCCTGCTCCGCTACCCCTACGAAGAATCCGGTGCCAGCCTCCCCCCCTGCTCCTCCCGGCTCCCATCCAACTCGCGAATCAACCATGTCCATACCGCCATCCCCTGACCAAGGCAGGAAAACGGGCACCCCACCGCGTTCGAACAGCGAAGCGTCGTATGATATTGAAGAGCGACCCATCCCACTACGCCTAGCGAAGGTGTGACCCCATCGGGTCGTTGGGCCCAGGGGCTGGTGGCGGTGGCGGTACCTCTACTCCGCGCCTTCGAGCGGAGACATGCGACGGTCGCAATCGGGCAAGCAGCGCAAGACCGAAGCGCTTCCTCGTCTGCCTTTGTCCCATTTGACCCGTACCCATGCGCCCAAGGGAATGCGAATGAGTTCCTTGCGCTCGCCCCCGTCTCGTACTCGTTTGTCCTCCCGCTCTATGCCGGGCAGCGGTGCGCATACGCCCGTCGGGCCCTCGGTTGGCGCCTCGCCCATCTCGCACTCTACCAACCACACCCGTCCTCCCTCTCCCACCATGTCCCTCGACCCGCACCGCGCACCACCCAAGGGAAGTGTGCCTGCCGAGCTGTCCTCGGAGGAAGGTGTGTCCGAGCCCCGTGCCAGCGGGGAAGCGGCGCCGGTGCCGGTGCCGGTGCCAGGTGGGCCAATGGACCTGCCTGGCTCCTCTGCCACCGAGGGGACGATGGAAAGAGCGAGAGTCCTCCGCTCTCCTACAGTCCCGACCGGTACGGCAGTCCCGGTCCACCCAAGCCGCCTACCGCCGTCTCGCGCCGGCACATGACTGCCGCTGGCTTCCGCCAGCCGGGGCCCACACACCGCTTGTGCCTGTGGGCGGGCGTACGCGCGGGCGACAGGGCAGTGTCGCAGCGGAACTGGCGGCGAGTGCGCATGCCGCCCGGCAGAGCGTGGCGGACCGACGGGCGTCGTTGGTGGCGGGCAACTTGGCGGACCATCTGGTGGCCAGCCCGCGCAACCCCGCGCCAGCCAGCCCACGCGCGCTGCGCCCCAGCAAGACGGCGCTCGTCGTCTATGGCGACGACGACTCGGATTCGGACGTGGAGGAGGAGCCGCGGGGGGGGCATGTGCACTACGCCCGCCATCCCCCCACTAAGCAGTAGGCGCCGTTACCAATGCATGCATCACGTACTCTCCAGGCGTCCATCAGACGATGGGGCAGCACAGTCAGAATATATTACTGCGATGCATCATTGCATCATCATCCAGCGTAGCCAGCAGCCCCAGGGCGGAATGGGACGCCGCACGCGATTCCGCCTGCGCCACGCCCCCGCCACGTCGCAGCTCGGGAGCGCAGCGTCGCGCCGCTCGTTTCCCGCCATCGCCCCCGCCATGTCCATCCTCGCCCCCCACCGCGCCGCCGGCCACGGACGATGCCAGCGAGAGCTTCACCTTCACCGTCGGCAAGCTCGATGCGGGCATGGCCATCCTCATTGGCCCGCGTGCGTCGCTGATCGAGTTCCCCAGCCTCCTCCTCCCGCCCGGCGTCGGCGGCGGCAGCGTCGTCAACATCCGCGTCACGCGCAACGAGACCGAGGAGGAACGCACACGCAAGGCGTTTGTCGACCTGCAGGAGAAGATCCTCAATGCCTATGGCTCCACCAAGCCGCGCGTGCCTTGCTGCGCGAGCGCAACGTCACCCAAACCTCCGTCACGCTCGAGTGGGACAAGGTCGAGCTCGCCTCGGCGCGCATCTTGGGCCTCGACATTTACCGCAACGGCGCCCGCTTGGCCGCCATCCCCAATCCGCTCGTCAACACCAGTACCAAACTCAGTGGTCTCGACGTTGATGCCGACTACACCTTCCACCTTGTCCTGCGCACCTCGGCCGGTGCCTTGCCCTCCAACATTATCCGCCTCCGCACCCACACCATCCAGGACACCTCGGGCATCGCCGTCTGTCTCGGCCACATTGAGGACCCTAACATTGAGCGTGCGGCCGTGGCGGCACTGCGCAAGATGAACGCCCATACGCCCACCGACAAGATCCAAATCGAGACGACCCACTACGTCTGCTCCGACCCGCGCAATCGCGGCGACCCCGTCAAGGGCGGCATGGGCTCCATGTACAACCGCGCGGCCCAACTCAGCCTGCCCATCGTTCAACCCGCTTGGATCTTTGCCTGCTACGCAGAGAAAAAGTACGTGTGGCTGTTCCCCTCTGTTTGTCTGACCACCACCCACCGACCCACGACCAACCACACCCTACATCCGACAAGCACTGAGACTGGAGACGTGAGACGTGAGACTTGAGACTGACCCCGCATGTCCGGCAGGATGGTCCCCATTTCTGCCTACTACCTTGGCCAGGAACCACCGAACCTGGCTCAACTGCGCAAAACGATTGGTGCGCTGCTGCACGAGGAGGATACGAAGGGCAAGGAGGGAGGCAACGACGCATCGGCCGATCCTGACACGGATGCAACCTCGGACGGAGCGGTGGATCCGCTGGAGCCCTTGGCACTCGTCCTGATGCGCCCCCCTTTCGTCCGACACGATCGTGCCGCCGAAAGAGAGCGAGACCGAGGGCGAGGCTGAGGCCGAAACGGGCCGGACAGGCCAAGGCTTGGCTTCTACCCCGCTCGACTCGGAGCACACGCCCATCGCTGCGCACCAAGGCCAAGGCTTGGCCGCCCACGTGCCGGCCTACGCTTCGGCCACCACCCACCTCACCGAAAGCATGGAAGAGGTCAACCTTGCCTCCTCCCCGGGCTTCCATGGCCGTGGCGATTCCCAAGACTTGCCAACGGAGGAGATTGACTTGTCGTGATAGATATCAGGATTGGGATCGCTGACTTGCCGCATCGGGATCGTACCGTATCGTATCGTATTGTATCGTATCCCATTGTGCGGATGGTTGCAGCCAATCGAATCGAGTTCTGTCGCTGGCCAGCTGCTGCGTTCACTGCGTCGCGTGGCCGGCCCCATAGCAGGCGGGTGAGAACGCAGAGCTCGGTAGATACGCTGCGCTGCGGTGCGTCTATGTCTATAGAGCCAGGCGGGGGAGGAAGCAGAGCAAACAGGATCGACCATGGACGGGCGGGAGGTGACGGGATATCAAGTTCACACTAAACCAAGCAGGAACAGGCCAGGGGAAAATGAAAGGCGTCACAGGTGAGGCCACACGAGAGCCGAGCGCAGCGAAACAGGCTCCAGCCCTTACTCGGCCGGCTCGTTGGGGCAGTCACGTGCGATCTGCAAAGGCCCAAGGGTAGGTTAGCCACGTCCGACGGGATTGGGGGACAAGAGAAGCAAAAAAGAGCAAACACAGCCCAGAAGGGGAGGCAAGGTGGGGGGGGGGGGGACGTACGTGGCCAATGCCCTGGCAGCGGTAGCATTTCTTGCCGTTGGGGCAGTCGCGGGCAAAGTGGCCGCGCTCGGAGCAGTTGCGGCAGCGCACGCGGGAGGTGTTGGGCGCCGGGGCGTCGGCCGAGGGCGGCTGGGTGCAGTCGCGCGCCAAGTGGTCCTGGGAGCCGCAGTTGTAGCATGCCTTGGTCTTGGGCGGGCGGGGTGCGGGCGCCGACGTAGGCGCGGGCTTGTCGCCGTCGACGGGGCCTTGGTAGCGGCCGCCGGGGTCTCGGGGAGGTCGATGGGCTCGTTGGGGCAGTCGGCCTTGATGTGGCCCGACTGGCCACAGCGGTAGCACTGGCGCTGGGTGGCCGAGTGGGGCTCGGGGCAGGCGTTGCTCTCGTGGCCCGTGTTGCCACAGTTGAAGCACACGCGCTCGGGGCTGGTGCACTCTGACGCGAGGTGGCCGAGCTTTCCACACACAAAGCTGCGCGCACGACGGGCCATGGCGGAGGCGGGGTGGGGGGTTTGGTGGGTGGGGGGCGGGAGGGAGGCGCCGATGTCGCTCGACACGACGCCCGCGCAACCGGCGGCGTGGCGCGCGCATGGCCGCAGCAGGCAGCCAGCACCGGGCGGGCACAGGCGCGGTGGGGCGCCCGGCGAGCCCAATTCTTCGCAGCCGAAACGAGTCGAAGCCAGCGCTGGCGCAAGGGGAGCCCCAACGGCCCCCCGCACACGCCCAGTGTCCACGCGTCCACCGCGCATCCGGCCAAGCGCCCCCACACTCGCCTCGTGCCCCGCCCTGCAGCCCCAGGAGCACGTGACGCCCCCTGGCTTGGCTCCTGTGTGGACCGCAGTGGGCGTGGCATGATCCATCCGTCGCACCACAGCAACGCACCCACCCCAGGGCCCGTCGTAGCGGTTGGTACCAACAACGGCGTCTCGAAGAATGGAGAAGGAATGGGACTGCTACCAAAGCGCCAGTATCTACTGCTCACGTCACTCACAGAGCCGCTATCGACATTGATCAAGACAAAGCCATGGCAATCTGCAGCAGATCCTCTCGGGCCTCTCTCATTATGTACGTCGAAAATATATCAGTGGGTTACCCGTTTTTTTCACTTCCTCTTCTCCTTGATCTGCGTTCCATTACCACAGGACACAGTGTAACAATCTCGTTTGTTGTGCCTAATTTCTTTTGTTGTTACCCACCGCAGCAGCACCTGTCGGTAAAATGGATGCATATCCCAGTTTGCTTGCCAAGCAACAAGATCAGAGTAGAAGGCTCCGGCCCGCCAGATGCACCAGTTGGTATCCTCCACTCCTTCATAATTCGCTTCCCCGTCTTCGGGTCCGAACATCAGAACCCCCCCTGTACTTTGATGCGGAGGTGCGA
The DNA here is from genome assembly GCA_003971905.1 of Moniliella sp. 'wahieum'. NCBI lineage: Eukaryota > Fungi > Basidiomycota > Moniliellomycetes > Moniliellales > Moniliellaceae > Moniliella > Moniliella sp. 'wahieum'. The sequence continues at coordinate 12,378 of RSEE01000106.1, read as the reverse complement.
TAGTGATGCTTCTTTCTGTTGCGCGTTTTGCACTATCGGTTTTTCCCTCTATTTGGCACGCTCTTCATTTGTTTGGTGCTAACAACCGTCCGGTTTTTGGAAAGAGGATTCGCCCTGTTTCCGGGGCGCTCCGGTTATCTCCGACGCTGAAACTGCATGTCCTAGTTATCTCATCCAACACGCGTCAGTCCCGTTTAGACTAGCGAGAGAGAGCCAGAAGAACCTTATCCATGCCGCGGATGCTGTCCGCGGAGAGACAGGGGCGAACTGGACTTACAATACGAAGCTTGGTATCTGCGGCGCCCGGTCTTGACAGACAAACTGCCCTTTGCTCCTCACTACTGTAGAGTTTCCCATCTTCTGTTTATATACCTCATGAGGCACTTGATGAGGTCTGGTTCCTTCTGTATATAAACAGCCATGTCTAGTAAGGCGTGCTTGCTGTGGTCCTGGTCGACCATCCTGTCTCTGGTCCCCTCGACTTTCTATTTCTCTTTCGCCCTTCCCCTTCCACCTCTACCACACTTGCGAATTTACGACTCACACGTGGATACACTGCAACTCGTGGTTTCTTTCAGTAGGGCTTGCTCAAGAAGCAAGAACACAGGACATGACGCGACGTGGAGAAGCACGAAGAGTGAGACGACGGGACGAAAATTTGGAAATGGAGCGAGATCAGCCGAACTATATGACACCCACACACACGTCGTGTTTTGGCTACGCACACACATCAGAAAGGAGAAGAGACGACGCGCCCAACTCTAAGGATGAGAGGTTGTCCGTCCAACTTTTGCGTGTTCCGTCAATCAAATGAGATGCAAAACCTTTGCTCTGCGCTCACGACCCTTGTGCTGATCTTCCAAGGCAAGAACGGGAGGGAAGAAGATAGCAGAACAACACGCGTCGAAGCATCTCAGATCTTAGAAGATCTCAGATTTCAATCGTCTGGATAACCATCGATGCCACTGCCAGCACACAGGCGCAGGGCTAGCTGAGTGCGGCGGCTTCGGATCATCGATCATCGATCATCGATCGACCGATGCACGACCCCCTCCGTGCGGGTGCAGTACACAGCGGATTTGCCCCGCCAAGCAAGCCCCTTGGAGCAAAGGCGCGCCGTGGGCCAGCGCTCAGCGAGTCAGTTCAGAATTGTAGGCACAACGTTCGTCTTGATCGTTGGTTCATCAGCAAGCTGATCGTCACGCGCGTGACGCTTGCTTGGTGGCTCCGCTCGCCTCTAACCACTATCTACTCTCTCGCCCCTCCCTCTGGCTTCTCCCCATGGCTGCGACCAATGTGCCTCCGCCAGCGGCCCCAGCGCAGAGTGCTCTCGACCCAAGCGCCACGCCCCCGAGCCGTCTGTTGCTGGCCATGACCCCCCGCGCTTTGCCGCGCTGCTCGACCGAGGCGAGGGCGTCTTGTATGAGTCGGACATCCTCCAGATCGGGCTCAAAACCGAGTTTCGCAATGGGGAGCGCGCCCAGGGGGACGTGGCCCTGTTTTTATGGCAACAAACACACCTCGGCTGCCTTGGAGGACTTCTCCGTCACCCTCCGCACTCGCACCCTTGCCGACGCCTCGGCTTCCTCCTCAGCCGGCAAGCCTAGCTCCCCACCGCTCTCGATCCGCTCCAGCATCCCTGATATGGACGACATTCCCTTGGCCCTGTCGCCAGATACGCAACTGGGCCATGTGGTTCGCGTCGAGTGTGCGATCCCCTATCCCAGTGGCCAGATCTCCCAGGCGCCCTTGGTGCTCGAAGTGCGGTTTGTCCAGCCTCCCGCCAAGCCTTCCCATCCCGCTCCTTCTTCTTCCAGTGCACGCGTACACCTTGTCTTGCCCCTTCCGCTTCCGCTTGCGCGCTTCCTCCAACCGGTAGCAGGCGCATTGGCGCATCGGACTTTTTCGCTCGCTGGCACCAAATTGGTTCGGCCAACCCACGAGAAGCTCAGCACATTTTCCCCCTTGCCGCGCCCCCGTCTTCTGCCTGTCCCAACCCAGCCTCGCCTCCGCCGATCCCCAAGCGCGGGCCACCGAGTCTGCTGCCGCACGAGAGCACGACCAAGCGGTCGGCAATGCACTCTTGCGTGCCCGACGCATCCTCTCTCCGCGCAGGCTTTGCGCAGCTGCCTGGCATCGACAAGAACCCAGCCAACTTGGTGGGCGCTGGCGTACTGCATACCTCGCAGTTGGGCAATGTTGGCTGCCTGTTGCGTCTCGAACTCGATCGTCAATCCGGGGTACGTAGTCTGCTGGCCAGCTTCGCTTGCTTTCATCTCCCTTTCGTCCCCCTCCCCATCCCACGCACTCCTTACAGATTGGTACCGTGCGAGGCGACTGCTAGGTCGTTAGGGACGAACCATTTACTGACTGAAATGCCTCTCACTTGTGTGTGCCCAGTTTGCCCGTCTCACCACGCGCACAACCATGCCATGCGTCGCAGCACCTGTGCGCCTACCTGGTCTACCAGCTGTCGCTGGCCGCCTAGCCAGGCCAGTCGCCCTGGCCTTGGATCGTGCGTAGGGCAGGACGCACGATGGCACAGGGGCGCTTGCATGGCCCCTGCACATGCGCCCGTTCCTCGTCCGCTTTGTCCTCGCTTTGTCCTCACTTCGTTTCTTCCCCCCGGCCCACCCATACCTCCGTAGCTTCCTCGCATCCACGTCGGTGGCCCGCCCCGGCCGCCCCACTTCAGTTACATGTTACACACGGCAGAGGATGAGAGGACGCTGATTCGCCCTATTCCATAGTCGCACCTGGCTGCGATGGGACAGGAGCAGCACACACCCCGCCCCCGCCTCCCGATCGAGCGGTGGTCTGCATCGTCCTGCGCACGGGCTTTGGCGTGCTGGGGCTGGGGCCTGCTGAGGATCTAGGCGGGCATCATTACTCAGTGTATTGAAACGTGAAACAGAGCACGTCACATATCACGTGACGGCTGCTCGTTGCTGCTGCGGCCTGCCGGCCCTTCCGCCCACGGTTCCGCCCGGCCGGTATATTTTTTTTCGCCCAGTTGGGAGGAGAAACGGGGTAAAGTGGGGCCAACCCCAACCCACCTGAGGCAGTACCACCGAACAAACAACTCCCCCCCGTCGCCCTCTGCTCCCCTCTGCTCCACCATCCATCCGCCATGCGCCGCCCCCAGTTCCAGTCCGACTTTTCCGACCGAGCCCGCCTTCCACCCCTCCTCCACGCTGCTCCGACGCTGCCTCCGACGTGGAGTTCGACCTCGCCGCCCACCCCGGCTCTGCGTCCGAGAGCGAGCACGAGCCTGCGCCCACGTTTGCCCAGTTTCTCGATTCAGACGACGATGGCGAGAGCGACAGCGATTCTTCCGACCATGCCCCGCCCGCGCGCACGTCTCGCGCGGTAGCCAGGGCAAGAGCACGCCAAGGCAAGGACAAGGGTAAGGTTCGCTCAGGGAGCGAGGAGGACGAGGAAGATGAAGAAGAAGAGGTGAAGCAAGGTATGTTGACCCTTCTCTCGTTGGCGTGCCAGAAATTAACCGTTCCCCCGCCAGGTTTGGCCGCTATCCCTTTTGGGGACCTGCTCAAGGCACAACAGACTCTCTCTGTGCGGGCACGGGGAAGGGAAAGGGAAGGGGAAGGGAAGAGCAAGGGGAACCGTATGGCCGAGTCGGACTCTTCGATGTCTGACTCGGACGCTGAGGCGGCCGAGCCCGCTCCCTCGCGTTCTGGCCACGAAAAGAAACGGCGCTCTGACGGGACTTGCAAGCGAGGCGGGACAGAATGCGCCGACAGAGCAAAGTTCAATCGGCCCGTTTCGCGACGGCGGCAGGTGGTGGAGGTGCCGAAGCTGGACCGGCGGGATCCGCGTTCTCTGCCTTATCGGGTCAAGCGAAGAAGCATGAGTTCCAGGCCCAGTATGGGTTCTTGAAGGATGTGTTTGCGGCGGAACTGGCGTCGCTCAAGGCACGGCACAGCGCGCTGTTCAAAAGGCGTACGGCGCACGGGGCGCAAAAGGAAGCGTTTGCCTATGAGCGGGAACAGGTGGCTCGCGAGCTGGACCGCGCCCAGGCGCTCGCGGCCGAACGACAACGTCGATCCGAGATGGACCAACTCGAACCGAGCAGCGCGACAAAATCGTCAACGTCTCGCCGAGGGCAAGGCGGCGTTTTATTTGAAAAAGGGCGACAAGAAACAACTCTTGCTACGCAAACGGTACGAGCGCTTGGCTGCCGCGGGCGCTGCAGGTCCCGATGGCGCCCAGGGCGAGGGCAACAGCAAACAGCTACGCAAAGCGCTCGAACGCAAACGCAAGCGCAACGCTGCCAAAGAACGCAAAAATTTACCTTTTGTGGCCGACCCTCGCCGGGCCGGCACCAAGCCGAACCGCTCCTAATCTAAATCTAAATCAGCCCCCTCGTCTATCTCCACGTTCATACCCCTTCCCCGCCCCTCCAACTACCTCGTCTTGCCACTGTCAACCTCGTAAGCATACTATTCCAAACAGTCGTTGCGGCCGCAACATGCGAAGTACTAAAAGTAATCATTGAAAGGTACAGAGAGGAGCGAGTCCGGTAGACTCTACAAAGATACAAGGCGAGATGATATCCCAGGATGGACGAGCATGGCACAAGAGGCGCAACCAGGAATGGCACGTCTTCGGTGAGCGTTGGGGAGAGCAATCAAGCCTAGGTCCAGGACGAAAGCCGAGTCGCGAATCGAATAATGTAGTGAGAGGGGCGCCACTGGGGCCGGGAACGTGAGGAGGTCAGGACGAAAATATACGTGGCCAGGGCAGGAGGAGGGAGAAGAGAGTGATGGGGTGAGCTCCACAGTGCGGAACCGGGTAACGGTGGCACAAAGATGGCATGAGCGCCGGGTAGGCCATTGGGTCGGGAACGGAGGGGGAGGGGCAGAAAAGGCAAGAGGTTGGGGGGGGGGTGATGGATGCGAAAGGAGGGACGACGGGTCGTGAAGCAGGAAAAAAGGGAATGCCGAGAACGACCGAGTGAAGATGATACAAAATGAAAAGAGAGAGCTAGTGAATGTTCGGGTGTAGGGCGTGGGAGCGGGGGGAAGGGGGGAGGGGGAGGGGGAGGGGGGGGGGGGAGGGCAGCCTAGTAGACTTCATCCACGTCAGACAGCTCTTCCGGCTTCAATACCAGCGTGGCGTCCGCCCAGGCCGCGCCGTTTGGCCCAATGCCATCCGTCCGAGTACGGAGGACGCGACAGGGCCAAAAGATCCGAGCCAGTTTTCCAGCCGCTGTCGGTCCGGGGAAGATCGGGGACCGAGTCGGAGCTAGGAGAACGGAGGTGCAGTCCCAAGGAAGAACCGCTGCCCGTCGAGGATGGCGGGCGAGGGAAGAAGCAGTCCGCGTTGGGAGTGACGTCAGCGCACTGGGTTCGTCCTGGACCGTGTCAAGAACAGATGCAAGTTTTGGGCGGGTCCCAGATCGTACACGTTTTGGAAACGTTGCCGTCGGAGCCGAGCAAGTTGGGTGTAGTACTGATTGTCGTGCGATTCCACCCCCATGTTTCGCCTCGCACGACCAGACGCAGTTGCCAGAGGCCATGCTGGTCATTCCGATGGCCAGACCCACAGCGAGCAACCAGGTAAGCAGCACGCACAACCGAGGCACACGGAACGGCCACTCGCCCACCGACGCGTCACACCGCAAGACGCACGATCGGCAGACCCGTAAGGCTGATGAGCACGTTGGCTAGAGCAATCCAACACAAAGCAGAACATAGGACCGCTCGTTGCCCAGTCCCATTCATGCACCGGTTTAGCCAGTGACAGTGGTGGTCGTACTTGAGTACCACGTGTTGCATACCGAACAGTGGTGGGTACGCTCAGGCTTGGGAGGCGGGACCAATTGCCAAGCTTGTTCTTCTCCCAGCCATGCACGAATGTCGTCCTCGGTTTCATCCTTACCCCCCCGACGACCGAGTCTGAGTCCGCGTCCGACTCCGCGTCCGACTCCGCGTCTGAATCCTGGTCCGAATCCCAGCCCGACCCGTCCTCTTCCTCTACCCCGTGCCCTGTTTCTCTCATGGGACTCCCAAGGGTCGAAGGAGGACATGCGCCGGGAGGGCAAGGTATTCTGGTTGCGGATGGTGCGTTCCATCAGTCGCAGCTCGGGAGGCAAGGCGGCGAGCGCCTTAAACAGAGGGATCTTGGGACACTTGGGGCACATCTGGCAAGCGGAAACAAGTCGTCCGAATCAATGTCATCCAGGACCGATCACGCGGATGCCCACCAAAGAGCATAGACGGTTGCATTGGTTCCTCGGGACTGATGGGCCGAGAATCGAGAGCACTCGGCACACTGGCCATCGAGTAGGACGTGGTCATCGATCCAGGATCGGGCATGGTGGGCATGTGATGGATCGCACCGGGCCGTGCAGTGGGGGCAATCAGAACCTGCGAGTTCCTACGAGGGGGCGGGAGCGGAGTGGTGCTCGGCGCAAGGGGACTTGCCCTGCCGGCCAAGGTAGGCTGGTCATAGCAAAACGTAGCATCCAGTCGAGGCTGGGCCTCTGCGCTTGGTCCGAGTCGGGCACGTCGCCTTCCGACAGGGGAAACGCCTTTGGCGAACTAGATCGTCGGCGACGGGAAGCCAGATGGGGAAGGATGGGGTCAGGGGTTTGCGGGGACTGGAGGATGGAGCTGGAGGAAAAGTGAGGCTGGTGGGCGTCGCACTTCTGCACTGGAAGTGCTAGCTCGTGACAGGGGGGGAGGAGGCGGAGACGAAGGTGGGTCCACTTGCGCACAGTCGTCTGCGTCGCCTTGAGCAGAGATCTGCTTGGAGGGAACCACGACCGGGCCGGGACAAGCGCGCAGCGAACGGGGCGAGGCCGGGCAGCCCGCTTGCGATTGGCCAGCCACCAGGCGTCACTCCCGGTCCCAAGCGGGGGGAGGGGCAGAGGAGCAGAGGCCAGAGAGGACCCGCCCGGGGCTGCGTGACAACAAGGTAGTAGTGCACAGCAATGTTGCCACAGATGAACCCCAAAGCAAGGCTGCGAACAGGAGGCGAGCCAGTGCCAGCGGCTCGTCCGAGACGGCGGCTGCTACCAGGGAAGGGAGCGCGGCCAGGGACACGTGGCCGGCTGCCAGGGCTGCAAGGTGCGGGGGATGGGGGCCAACACGGGAAACATGGTGGAGACTGCCGGGGGCAGGCGGAGGCGCACGACGTCAGCATGGAGATCGAGAGGCGCACGCGCAAGGGGGAGAGGGGGGGAGGACGCACAGTAGGTGGAGATGCCGATGGCGGCCGCAAGCCAGCACGCCGTGAGGCCAAGCGGCGTCGCGGCGGCGGCAGCGCCGAGGCGGTCGAGCATCGGGCGGTCGGTGGACGCGGCGTGGTGAGACGAAGATGGAGGCGCAGGGGGCGGAGGCGCGCCCAGGCCAGAGCGTTTGCAGGCGGTGCGGAGGGCGGGGGAGCGGCGGGGGCGGTGGAGACGGCGGAGGCGGTGGAGGCGGAAGAGCGTCGGGGGGTTGGCGAGGGGAGTCAGCCGGCTGAGGGACGTATTTCGACGTGGGCCGCTTCGGAGGCAGTGCGGCTTATTCGGGGTTTGGGGGTTTGGGCTGTTTTGGGGGCGGGCGGGGACGGGACAGGCAGGGACGGGCGGCGTACGGCGCAGCGCTGGGGCAGCGCAGGGGCAGTGCGTCGGGGAGGCACGGGCCACTGGGCGGGGCGGTGGGAGGAGTGTGAAATCGGCAGACAGCCCCTGCGCGAGGCGGGCTGGCCCCGTGCCGCAGCCCCAACACTGGTGCAGTGGGCGCAGTGTACTTTAATGGGGCGCACCGGCCACTGGACGCGTCCAAGGGGGATGTCGGAGGCAGCACGGTCGCCGGGCCTTCGGTGTTGGGGCCAAGGGGCCGTGGACGCGGGAGGGGCGGATAGCAGATGGGATGAATGGTCGATAGGGGTGTTGAGGTGGGTGACGGTGACGACATGACTTTGCCACTACCTCTTTCCGAGTCACCAGAGTCACTTGAAGCTTGAAGCTTGAAGCTTGAAGCTGGCTCGTCGAGCCAGCCAAGTGAGTCGAGCTTCCAAGCTCCAATGCTTCAATGCTTCAAGTGACTGCCACTGGCCGCCTGGTCACATGTGCATGTCACAGTGTTGACCTCACCGTGACGCGTGACGCGTGACGGCCAGCGTCGCCACCCGACAGCCTGATTATTCTGATTCAGCTTTTTGGAAGCCAGTCTCAGAGACATCTCGGAGTCTCAGACAGCCGTCGCTGCGTTTCCACGGTCATGCATCGCCATCATGCATCGCCATGTCTCTTTCACGGCTGCACCCCATCCGCCGCACTCGGCCGCTGTGCCGCTGCGCCCTCACCGGTCACCCGCTGCTGCGCGCTGCGAGCCCAAACTACGCAGCAACCCTCCGCCTCATCGCCCCATCCACCCCTTCCGCACCCTTCCCCAGCCCACCGTCCACATCCACATCCACTACCGGCCTCCCCAGCAGACTCTTCGCCCTCGCTACCTCTCGTGGTAGCCTCCTGCTCAGCACGGGCCCCTGCTGGCCCAGGGCATTGGAGAATGACCGGATGGCACCAGTGATCAGTGACCGCGTGAACCGGCCCACTCCCTGGCCACACAATATATCGCCCCATGCAGCAAAACGCGCCACAGTCAATGGACTGCCGCGGCGTAGTCGGAGCTGCGAATGCATTCCTGGATGGTTATAAAGGCGTGACGCGTTTGAGCTCGTGCAATGTCACGCGTCACGCGGAACGCGTAAGTACCGGGAAGTGGGATATAGCCAAAGAGAGTCACACCGACTTTGTCTCCAATCTCAGATCCATATCTCAGATCTCGGTCTCATTGTGATCTCATCCAAAAGATAGAGATAGAGACTTTAGTATACAAGTCAAATGTGCCGGAAGAAGGCAAATGTCTGTGCTGTGAGTGCACCGTTGGAACAAACCAATCCCACTTGCGAACAACTGATAAGAGACGTGTGGGCGGAGGGAAAGCACTTCACTGGCCCATCACCACGGACTAACGGTACATGTTGGCCCTCTAAGGTCCCGTACGTATAGCTCTACTAGGTACCTTGTGGTCTTATCGCCATTCCCTCTTTTGGTACCCTATCTCCTCCCGGTGTGGTGCGTGCATGAGAAGCGCATATCAGACCTCGAGACCATCTTCATCTTCAATTAAATTATTCCATTGCCCAACTTCTTGGGTTCCCGGTTCTCATCCAGTCTTACAAGGCGCACACACTATACATGGAGGGTAACAGCGCGTGTCGGAGCGATACTTGCACATCTGTGACATCGCCCCCATCACAGGTATTATTGATCTCGTAAATCATTAATTAACCCGGACGCATCATCTGCTCGGTGGTCTCCTCGGCCACAGAAGCCCCCCCCCCCTTGATACAGCTCAATGATGCGATAGGTTGTTGCCCTCGAGAGAAAAGATCGGGAAAAAGGAAACTCCAACCCATAATGACGAGACCTCTCTCGCGTTTTGGCCACAGGGATCTGACGCCGCGCATAACCTCTACTCTTCGAGAGCCGGGATAGGAGCAGCTTCAGGATTATATAGTCTAACAGCCTGTGGGCGGTCATGGCAAGGGAACTGAAGTTGGGGATGAGCGATGATGGCCCTGATCAGGGTAGTGAAGCCTGGATCCGCGCCGAATGGCGCACCGGTCCCATCAATGCCCCACGAGCACGAGCGCGCCTGTTGCTGGCGTCGCCAGCGTCACTGGCGTCTTGACCACACCACAATAACACTCCGAGTCGGAGGGGGAGTAAACCCATCCAAGCTTTCCTTCCAGACAACCCTCTTGCCCGGGACCTATCAAAGCTGCAGCTGCCGCAGCCGTTCCACTTCGCTCCGACACGTTCGCCACGATGTCTGCTGCGCTGCGTTTAACCTGCTCAGCGCTACCCCTTTCTTGCGAGCAATTGACCGGGTCGATACATCAATCAAGCCTTGGACCCGATCACGTCTGTGGCCGGGGATGCGGTATACGGGCCGCACCTGGCTTCATGACCTGTGGATCTGTTTGGTGCAGAGAGATCCCCCCCCCTTCAATGTGTTCGACGAAGCTCGCGACTTGCTATATAATCAACCCTCAGTTTGTTGCCCCCATCATTTCCATAATAGTACCCTGTCACGCCCCCGTTTAGATCATCGTCAGCTTCCATGGACATGGTTATATCGACAGACTGTGACGGGGTGGCTGGCTTTCCAGGCGGAGACCTTCCCTGCCCGTCACATTATGGTCGGCGGCTTGGGCCATCACCATTGGCTCTAAGAACAGGCAGGTTTTATAGAAGAGAAGGGAACAAGGGAAGACCAAGAGGTCTATACAGTGGAAAAGGGGAAACGAGTCAAAGGGAAGAAAGGGGACCAAGCCCGAGAGGGACGAGGCAGAGACGAGATGAGGGTCAAGGGCAAGTGAACCTGAGGTGAGAAACGACACGAGAAACCGAGTCGAAAACAACGTATTGTGTTTTGGATTTTGGAGGAGCGTGAGCGGAGAAACGATGATTGTTGTGGGTTTTGCAGATATCTCTTCGCGGGTCGTCACCGCCCTCTGTGCCATCTCTCTTTGAAAAAAATATGCGACACTTCGTCCTTCCTGTGAAGAAACCCTCTCCATCTCTCGTTCCTCTTCTCTCGCCCCACTACCGCCATCCGTATGTCACCAGCTAGTACAGTCGTTTGTGGTTCTTGGGGTGGGAGACTATATAACCGCCCAGAGCAAGGTATACCTCGTTCGCCTACTATGAGAGGAGGAGATCTCCTTTTTGAATTGAGGGAAAGCATGTGTGGGGAGACGTCAAGACGGATCTCGAAAGTGACTCTCTACTCACTTACCACTCGCTTATATATGCGAGAATGGCAGAAGAGCGCGAACGTCTGCATGTGAGCCAGGCGGAATCGTCCATACATGTGCGCGGAAGAGATTGCGATAGCCGAGGCTGATGTGCAGAGGGCTGGCTGGTGGGTATATATGTGGAGAAGCACTTCGGACGCGTCTCTCCAACAGGCGCCACTGGACTGGTGCCAGAGGGTGCGAGCCCGCCGATGTGAGGAGGCGGGTGACCCCACTTGTCGGGCAGCAAAAACGCGTCGGCGACTGTTTGTCCCCAAGAGCGGAAACCGTGGGAGGCAGCGGCCCGGCGTCGTCTCCGCCGGCCAGGCCGCGTGGCCGTGCGAATCGCAGGCGCGCTGCGCCATCAGCCGCGGGCGGAACACGCGCGCGTGGTGACTATGTCCACCCGGTCTGAGCGCACAACCGCCCACGCGCGACGGCCGAGACGCCCTTCCTCCGCTCCTTCCCTCCCCTCCCGCCCTACGCCACTCAGACAGCTGTGGCCCTCCCGGCCCCCCTGTCCCCCAGACCTATCATTCCCCCAGCACCATCAGCTTCGCCATCACCCTCATCCGCACCCTCACCCTCATCACCCTCGCCACCGTCTGCCCCGCCCCCACCGTCGATCTCTGTCGCTCTGCGGAATACTGCCCTCTCTCCCCCCCCCCCCCCCTCTCCTCGGCTGTTGCGCTCGAGCCACACATCCATCCCACAGCCCCCGCCCCCTCCCCCCTGCCGGTGGCGTTTGCGGGCAGAATGATGCTCAACGCAAAAAGTATGCGTGCCAAAATGCATCAACGGCCACCGCAGCGCCAAGTGCTCCCACTCGGACGCAGCCACGCTCGTCGAGATCCGGCCGCGAGGACGGCCGCCCAAGCTGTGCCAGTACTGCCGCGACCACCGCGTACGCCGTCGGCACTCGTCTTCTGCACAGACTGTTGCCTCTGCCACCTCCTCCCCGCCGGCGCCCCCAGGCGAGGGATGCACGTGCCACCTCAGTCTGCCACGCCGTCCTGTGCCTAACCCCTTCCCCCCCCCTCGCGCCTCACTCCGTCCGTTTGCCCCCCACCATCGCACCTCCCCCTTCCCGCCGCACCTGCGCGCCCAACAGGCCGCCAGCACCACCTCGGACCCCGCCGCCTACCGCGGCCCGTCTGATGCCACTCCTTCGGCGCGCTTCAGGCTGCCCCCCCTGCGTACCGCCAATGCCGGTCTTGCGTCGGCAGCAGCAGCGGCAGCGTACCAAGTGCCCGCCTCTGCTTACCTCCGATGGACGCCCTACTTGGACCCGTCGGTGTTGCCCGCATGGCACGGCGGTGCCGGGTGGCCATATTACGCCTCCGTGGAAGGCTCGGCTCCCGTAGGACCGCATATGTACGAAGGGACGTCGGCCGGGACGTACTTTCCCCCTTCTTCGCCGCTTGCTTCAGCCGTGCCGTTGATGGCTGCACCGACTACCACGCCCGTCTTGCCACCCCCCTGTCGCCACCGGCGCACAACCACCCTCGTCCCCTGCTTCGTCTCCCGTCCCACCAGCCACCTTGCTGGCTAGCTACCTGC